>JAGVSP010001148.1:0-50456 GCA_022494985.1 Micrasema minimum
TCCACAAATCCTTTCCCGGTCGATGTTGTGCTGGTGAACTGTTATGTTGGACCGACTTCAGTAAATCAAAACTTCCTCTCGGATTCGGCGCTTGAAAACATTTTGAAATTAATTCGAGACCTCGCCAGTCTTATCAGGGAAACTCAGAATGTCAAGAGTGACGTCATAAAACTTAGCCTGAGTCTTGTAATTCGTTTCAAGAAAGAGGATACTTTCCGTCGCGTCGAAGGAAAATGTAAAAATACTGTGAATATTTTTTTCTCGTCGAAACTACTTGTCTCTTGGCGATTTTTAAAACAATTAATTATATAACACTGATTTTGAACAAATACAAATGAGTATTTAAATGTTATGATAATAATTATAAAAGTGGATGAAAACCGCAAAATGTAAGGTTTATATAATTTCCACTGTACATAAATAACAAATAAAAAAATAAATAAACCAAGTGATTCAACATTTTTTATAAGTGTAAAATAATAAAAAAAAGGTCATTCACACGATTTAAAAATCAATCACACACATAAAATAATGTATGATACAATGTTTCTGAATTTTTTGGAACAAAAAGCAAAATGTTAATTATACCGATAAAATAACAAATTAATTCAAGTTATTGTTATACTTATTGTCTGCTAAACAAATATAATAATTTCGATAAAATGAAAAAAAATATTAGCATAAAGGGTAAAATTAGTATATTTTAAACATTACTACTACTAATTTCCCTTATCCGCACCCAATGGTGCATAGGGCACTGCATTGGTACAACAAGTGCAGTGTATTTTGATCATTTTATTACACGAAGGTAAGGTGATCAGTCTAACGTTTAAAGATTTTTTTAAATCTTGTAACATGACGTAATAATATAGTGTATCCGTTTTATAGAGTTTGTTTCTGATCTTGAGCATGGATTGCCCTCCTTAGAATGTTATTTATATCGAAGCCCTATCAACGTGAAAGTTTAATCCCTGAAATAGATTTCCATTAAAATAAATTGTAAGTAATATATTAATTTGCGAATTTTCTCAGCTGTTTGTTTAAATACCTTGTGGCGTAACATGAACGTAACTGGTTCTGAAGCGAAGACTGATCATCTTACCTTCATGTAATCAAATCATCAAGATACACTGCACTTGGTGGACCAATGCAGTGCCCTATGCAGTGCACCATTGGGTGCGGATA
The DNA here is from genome assembly GCA_022494985.1 of Micrasema minimum. Classification (NCBI taxonomy): domain Eukaryota; kingdom Metazoa; phylum Arthropoda; class Insecta; order Trichoptera; family Brachycentridae; genus Micrasema; species Micrasema minimum. The sequence continues at coordinate 1,186 of JAGVSP010001148.1, forward strand.
AGGGAAAATAGTGGTAGTAGTAGTTGCGTAACATTTTGAATGTGTACAAATATTTGTAGACAAATTACTGGATTATTCCCACGCTGGACTTATATCAATCATTATTGATATCTCAATAGCTCTGGATATTAATTTTTGGTTTATCTAGGCGTTTGCAGGACTAATGACTCGTTATTGGCTGGGTTATGCCACATGATGTATTACAGCATTCCCTATTCCACCCGTCATCATGTATATGTCAAAGTTTTGAAACCATCTAATATAATAGTGAAATCTCCCTCATCATATCGCTGTCGCAACGCTATACCCAGCGAATGACAGGTCATAAGTACTGTAAACGCTTGGATAATCAATTACTTTGTTGCGTGTTTATTTTTGAGTACGGATATAAATATTATGCAAAGTAGGTAAGGTAGGTATGGTCGAAAAACGAGTTAGGCAGTCAAATTTAAAAAAAACGGGAGCACTTCAAGATTTTTGATTAAAGTCAATCGTTTTCATCAAAATATTTACCGTTTTCCAAACATTATTTAAGAGTTTTTTCTTGTTCATCTTCTAAAGCAGATAGCCGCAAAAAAAAAACAATGTAAGTTTATAATAAAATTTCAACAAAAAATATTTTTACGAAGAAAGATATTTATTTGTACCTAGATAAATAGTTCTATTGCAAAAAGTGTAATATAAAAAAAAAAAATTTTTTTTTTTCTTAAATATTAAATAATCATCATTTATTTTTTATTTACTTTTATTTAAATACTCCTGAAATTTTTATCGTCTCCTCCATAATTTATTTCTTACCTGCTATACCGTTTACTTTATGCAAATACTTTTTAGGAGACGCCATTAAAAAAATGAGAAAACTGCTCTTTTCTGTAGAGCGCTGCATGCAAGTAATCCCGAACAAAGGGTTATCTACCTAAAGTTTTCATTTGAACTCTGTGACCTGAAAATCTGGCTTGGGTTTTGTGGTACATTGTCCTATGAGACCTCAGATCCGGAATTTGGATTAAAGTAACCGAGGTCATTGCCCAGGCAATGAAACTTTACGATGCAGAATTTTCAGGTTCCTGAAAGGGAGAGTTTTCACGAAGCCTGAAAGAAAACAATAAATCTAATTTTTAATAACTATAAAAAAATTAAGTACTCTTATTATTACTGGTTTTTCTCTGACCGGTTTCGAAACAACTCCGTGTTCATTTCTCAAGAGAGCAATAAAAATCTTAAATAATTAGAAATAGGTATCAGATATTATTGATATCTCAACAGAGACAGAGAAACTCTGGAAACGAATGTGGGTTATCTAGGCGTTTACAGGGCTTATGACCTGTCATTGGCTGGGTTAAGTGGCCACTTGATGTATTACAACATTCCCCATTCCGCCCATCATCTGACAACCATGTATGACAAATTTTTGAAACTTGTATATATGTTGAGTTTGTACAGAAGAATCCACATGCGAGTTGTGTTTTCGACAGATTTTTTAATATTTTGAATATTTTTTCCCTATAGTGACATCTGTTGAGAAGATAGATAAGCATTTTTTGGCAATCTAACTGTTGAGATATCAATAATATCTGATATCAGCCCAGCATGGGTATAATCCAGTAATTTGTCTACAAGTATTTGTATTCGTTCAAAATGTTGTTGTTTGAAATAGGTGTAATTAATTTAGAATGTAATATCTAACCAGGACGACATTGAATAAATTCTGAGTTGAAAATATGAACATTTACAGGCGTGAAGAATAGCCATTGGCTGGATTAAGCGATCACTTTATATAATACACAAATCTGATTCGTGTCAAGTTCTTTTCATGTGCGCTACCGAGGAATCATCAGTAGGGGTTGTTCATGCCTCGTACTTAATGCCTTTATAATTAATGGTGCATAGAGCACTGTATTGGTACACCAAGTGCACTGAATCTTGATTGTCACATGAAGGCAAGATGATCAGTCTTACGCTTCAGCGCCAGTTCAAGATATCACATATGAGATATGAGATATTTTTATATGAAAATAACATTCAAATAAATATTTTGTATTGACCCCCATCGCAAATCGAACCCGCACCTCATGCATGGCAGCCCAACGCGCTTCCGCTACACCACGAGGCGGACATTTTATGTTTATATTTAATATTTATGTGAAACAACGTCTGGAAAGGAAAAAGCTACCAAGCGACATAATTTGTGCAAAGGAAAATGATACTAAGCGACATGATAATATTATGTAAGTAACTTTTTCCTTTCCACCGTCGGCGTTGGTCGATATGTATTTTGTATAAAGCATTATTTTAACTTGACGGAACTCTTGGGTAATAAAATAAAAATAATAACGTATAATTTTGTAAGGGGGCATTTTCGTTAAGTGAGACTTTAACAGCGCTTTGTACTTTTTTTTCGAAGGTAGACTTATAAATTATGAGTAATAGTTGGAAAATGCTGGGTACGGCTTAGTGCGATTTTTTATTATTCCAAAACACGTTAGCCAAATTATTCAGCGTCACATACCTACTCAGATTGAATTTAAAAAAACAATTTGCTTTACAACATCACGTGTAAAGGCTTAAAGTCGATATATATACGAGCCAAATAATGTGCTATATAAGTCGTTACAATCATAATAAATAATTGTTTATAAAAATTATACGTAGTAAAATGCTTACACAAACGTAAACTAATTTTTTATGTGGTCTTTGCTGAATCATACTACATTTCTTTCATTTACGGTAGCGTTCTCAATGACTAATGTTTTTTAAATTTCCATGTTTTCAGATATTCAAGAATTCTATGAATTAACACTACTCGACGAATCCAAGACGGTACAACAGAAGACTGTTGAGACAATCCGAATAGCTAATAAATGGGAGGTGAGCGCTGAGGTTGCCGCCCTTCATGATGTAAGTCTCCCGTCTAAACACGCAAATTGTCAATGGTCCCGTCACAGATGATTTTTAGTCTCTGGTCCTGATACGAGCACTGAATCCATAGCCAACGTAATAAAGAAAAAAGAAGAATATTTTCGCGTGGTCTCATAAGGGCTTATTTCATTTTACGCTAACTATTCAACACGTTTGTTTATTTACAAAATATACTGATCTAAAAATACAATAAGATAAAGAATATAATTATTATGTTCTAAAATGATTTATTTGTAATAAATTAATTTTGCATTGTATTTAAAATGTAAGATGGATACAAAAACATCAAATTTAATCACTAGTCATTTTGTACAACGATTTCCACTAAAAACATATGTTATAACCCGAAATTTGTCACAAAACTAAAACGTTTATTTTTGAATGTGTGCCCGATTATTCAATAGGCCGTGAACCACGAGTAGTTTTTTAGAACAAGATTGAAATAGTTTAAGAAAATGTTCAGACGCGCTAGTAGAAAGTATGTTCTTATTTTATCAGTACGAGTTTTTCACACATTTATAATGCAACGAGTAAATTATTAAATACTATTTTCACATTAATTAAACACCGTGTCTTAATGAACATTCAAATTGTGCCGATTTTTTTTGTACATTATTAATTGCAATTTAAAAGGACAACAAGTAACTTTAATATTTCTGTAGGCACGGAAGGAAAACGAAAAGTTTTTTCTTGTGGAATGAAAATCCCGGCACTGGAACTAATAAATTAAAACTTTAATTAAGAAACATTTAATTGCGTTTAGCTTTCGTGAAATTCTTTTTCGAAGGTGTTATATCCACAAAAAATAGAAAAGCAAGAAGAAAGAAAATACTGAAAGCGAATGATTTCATCTTTTTTATCAGTAGGTAATATGTATGTTTAAAAAAGTGATCAAGTCGTATAAAATAAATGTGAACAAAATAGTCCGGAGTAACTCAGGAGGGATCCCTTGCAGGAAACACGCTTGTTAAAACGGTTAAACTGTGCGCCTCTCGATTTAAGCTTAGACTATGATATTTTTTCTTCGTAATCTATACATGATGTTTATGAGAAAGCACTAATAATAAAGGATTGATATGAGTCAAGGTCCCGTAAAGACAGTTTTTATTTGACGTCCATATTTACATAATAAACCTAATTAAGAGATAGCCTATAATTGGACTTTATTGTTAGAAAAAAAAATAAAGTATAAATTATATTTAAAAATAAGTGTAAATATGTCTGTTGGCTGTCCGTAAATAAAAAAGAGATATCCATAACAAGTAATAAGTAATGTATCCATTACAAGTAATAAGTAGTGAATATACAATATATTACGATTTGACGGTAATTAATTAAAAGTCGATTTTTCGATAGGGTGATACTTACTTAGGCACAGGGCAAAAAAAGTAGCTTATTGTAAGTTTTATTTTAAAAATTAACAATTAATGTGTAATTATTATGAAATGGGATAATGGGAAGCATATGGGCACAAACTTTACCACTTAATCATATACATTAAATATCCCATTATCACGAGACCTTTAAAGTTTGGTTGACAACAAAGCGCCGTGACAATTTGCGTGTTAGCGCGATCTTTGGTTGTTACAGAAAGAGAGACTTGTTTGATTCCCGTTCTTCAATTTGTCTTTTTTCATCAATCTCTCCTCTTGAATATCGAAAATCATTACTCCTGTTTTACCCTAAAGCTCCTATTTATCTATTTAGACTCTTCATTGCATTTATTATCTACGTATAAACTACAGAGTTTCGTAGTAAGTGTAGATAAACTTTTGCTACTTAAATTCATGCCTACACACATCATTATAGAATGAGTGTCACTTTCATTAGATTCCCTTTACATTCCCAATAGAAAATAAACATTAACCGAATTGTCGCATTTTAGTTTTCCATTACGATGTTTGTGAAATTATCATTGTTTGCATTTATGTATAATGTACAGTACATACACATTATATTCATTGTGCTTTAAAAATAGAACATAATATAACACAAAAAAGGTAATTATTTTTTACAATCAACGGTTGCCTTTGTTTTGTTGCCTCCGCTTTTGTTTCAATGTACTTACCTACTATTTTTTTATAACCACATTCATTTGCACACAAATAATATTGTTTGTAATAATATACTATAATATTGTTATATGACCCTAATGTATTGACAGTTTTAATGTGTTCTTTTTAATAAGAAGTAAATTTACTAATGGGAGGTATTTTTATACAAACCTCTACCTTTATAATTCTTATCCTATAAATTTACAAATTTAGAAAAAATTGGATCCCTACATTATTTTAAGCGAATTATGATACCTAAAACTGTATTACATAAAATTTCAAAACAATAAACATAAAAGTGTTTTTTTTATTGATGACTAGAATACTATTCATAATTGTAATTATTATTATCGCTTTAATTTTAAACAAATCAGTCCATATTATATATTTTTCATTTTATGTTATCCATGTTTTTTTAGTGTTCGCTATGTTGTTGCTTTATAATAATAATAATAATAATAATAATTTTATTCCAAACCTTGAGGTGGGGAGTGCAAGCCTCTAAGGTTCATATAAAAGAATACATAATAACAAAATAAAAGTAAAAATATGCATCTGCATATAAAAAACAAAAAAAAGAAAATAAGTAATTTAAACAAGGCAAATAAAATTTTAAGAAATATGCGAGCACACGATGGTGTTTAGGGTCGGCCGGGGGCTGGGGGACCCAGGAGAGTGGCCCATCTCTCGCTCAACCTTGGTGACTGATGTAGTAGAAACGCCTCGGCGATCAGCTGGTTTCCCGATGACATCAGGCGATCCCTGGCTCCCGCTACCGATGTCTCATCAGTCCCGCGAATCCATGTACCCTCCCTTCTGCGAACATGTTAGATGCGCTACAGAATCTTGGGTATTTAAATATAATTCTGTAGGCATCATTGTACTGCACTCGAAGGCGTTGCATCGTACTTTGTCTATAATGGTCCATAATTCGCTAGTGTACATGTTGGTACAAAAAGCCGCTAGAATTTTGGGAACAAAAGCTTACTCACGATGTCCATGTACCCCATTCTGCCGAACATGGCGCTACAGAATCTTGGTATTTAAATATAATTCTGTAAACTGCAGAAGCGTTGCATTACTTTGTCTATAATTGGTCCATATGTACATGTTTCTTCACAGCAGAACTACATTGGAAGAATCTTCTTGCTATATATGGGGTACAGGTTTTTCTGTAATTTTCTGGGAACAAAAGAATAGTGAAAATAAAAGCCTTGTTCACGATGTCTGAGAAGCATAATACTTGAAAAAAAAATTGTTACCTTTAGAATTTTATAAATTCTAAAAATATGAAGATAACTATAACCGTAATAAATATTTTAAAAATACATAAAAATAACATTGTTATACTAAATCTGCTCGAATGATATACTCTTCAAAAAGACATTTTGAAGGCAGTTAAATAAGTTCTAACATGCTTATTTTTGTATTGTTTGGTTCTAACTCGAAAACTAGTTTTTTTACATTTATAAAACTTTGTGAAGAAGCTTACATATTTAAAAAAAATACTGACTATGCTAACATGCGAGTAGTAGGAATATGGGTTCGATTCCCGATGGGATTTCAGTAATCCTTGATGTTTGGTGTTGTAATTCACTAGATTTCTAAGCTTTTCGGTTTAATAACTTTGAAGACGCTCTAAGCCTGTGTGATGCAGGACTTAAAAGTACCGGAGTCATTGTAGTATTTCAGAAAAAGTGCTCAGTTGCATAAAATATTCGATGTAATGTTTTTAAAGCGAAGGTATCATCTTTCAAGTGTGTCACATGGTATTTATCCGCCATTTTGAAAAGGCTGTCATTTTCTCTTTTGTACGGGCCCGTCTGCGGTCCTGCCGCTGCGTATTGCCCACCCCAGCAAGTTTCAGGGCCGCCTTTTGTTCGCAGGCGTTTCCGGACGGGGCGTTCATGCCTATAGCACAGAGCATTATCAACAACTTTGAGGATGAGCGCTGTGCGACCCCAGAAAAAGACGAGCAAGTTAGTTTTTGTTTGCTTTGTAATCACGTTTTGTTGAACGAGAGTATCTCATCTATCTTAATCATACCATCGTACCAAGGCGAGACATGTAGAGAATATCTAATGGTATTTTAAGCACAGCGTAAATACCTAGTTGTTAAAATATCAGTCACATTCAACCTATGTACATTTTCTCAAAAACAGTAAAGTAGGTCTTATATTATGTAGCAAAAAACCAAAAAAATCATTGCGATACTCGTTTTTCACGGTATAAACTCAAATACTCTGATAACTCTCATATTACCTACTGATCTACAGTTACCTTACAGTATTACCATATTACCTACCATATTACCTACTGATCTACAGTTATTACCTACTGATCTACAGTTTTTCTTCAAAAGAAAATCCATGAAAACTAATAAGTTTAGAATTCGATTTCCGAAAATAATATTTAAAATTCTCCACATGTCAGCTGGTATGGACAATGGACATGAGTATCATTGACACCATCACACGACGATATAATATTGTAATATTTACTACATCTAAAAAATACTATTCGTATGACTTGACATTTATACCTATTCCTATTCACCAAAAAATCTTATGGCCTCTTTGGCAAAGTAACAATTTTTTGATGTTCGACGATCGTCGAGTCTCGACAAACATTAGTTTCGTAAAATTTTGTCGACAAACAAAGCCATCTTTCCGGAAGTGCAGCCCCTTTGTTTAGCTTTTGATTTTAATAACGCTTTATTAATATCAAAAGGAAACATCTCATTTTTTGCATTATGTTATGGAATGATTGTTGTAAGTATGTCCGGCATTTACTACTCATTTTTGTTAACCTACATTTGTACACATTACACGTTTTATTGTTTTTATGTATAAATCTAACTTCATACGAATAATGTAAAATATTTCATGTTTCAATGTTTTTGTTTGCTTGCTTAACTTGATTTTAACTATAATAACGCTAGCGACAATATAAATATGTTCAAAGGTTTTTATTTTTATTTAAAGGTATTTAGGTATTAATAGAAAATAAAAGTACTTGTAATAATTGTATTGAAACGAAAAATAAAAAAAACGATTATTTAAAGCATCTCACAGCCAAAATCTAAGTAGGTACCTATATTTTAAGACAGCCAATACAAGTATATTTATTAAATACATAATTTTAAAAATAAAATCGTTCTCGCCAGGACTTGAAATTGGGTCACTAATTTTCTGTCAGGTGGTTGATTTGATTTGTAATATTAACTCTAGATGTAGAAAAACTTTATTATAAGTAAATGATTAGTATTTTTCTCAATAAAAAACAGTTAGATGATTATAGTAAAATTATTATGTGGGTTCTCATTTCGTTTTTGTAAAAAACATCATTAAATTTTGTGAAAAACTAATATATTTTAAAGTATGTTTTTCAATACGTACCTAAATGTATCACCTTGCTTTTTGATCGATGCCCTGCCTATTTTCCTTTTAGAAGTTTTTAGTCGGAAAAATATTGAAACTGTACCCGTCCAAATTGAATTTAGTTATAACTATATACGATCAATTTCAAGTAACTTGAAACCTTGTAGGATTAACTTAAATTTGTATATAAATTTGAAACAAACAGCAATTTTTTAGTGTAGTGTATTATTTCTTTTAAGTAGCATAACATTGTAACGTATGTTTGTTTAAATATTGCAGAAGAACAATGCACCGAGCCAGCGGCTGTCACCAGCGCGGGAAACGGAAGAAGAACGAACGGTAAGCCGCCATCTTGTCTAATTTTCCCGCTTTTCACGCCAGGGTTGCGACGCGCGACGCGCGAAGCATTGCATGACAGCTTTTGGTTTAGTTGGACAACAGTTTAACACATACATAATTATTTGATGGGTGATTTGGTTTTGGTGTGAGTAGTATTTGTGGGTCGTACACGCTTTCTTATTGTTGTTTACACGTTGGCGTTGGTGTGAGTATTTCAGTATTGGCAATATTGTGCGACTCTTCTGAGCGGCATAAGTGCACAGTGCACTTGGGTAAAACTTTTCACGGTTAGACTCTCACGCGGTCACCATACACGGGCCTCGAGCCAACAATTAAGAGCTGCATAGACTGTCATTTCTAACTGAAACAATATAATATCTGACTTAAGAAGTGTAATCATTATTTATTGACATTATTTTGGCTACAAAAAATATATAATTTTGGCGTGATTTGTCCGACTATCCTCTGTTATTAGTTAAAATTTTAACCATAAATATCAATTTATTATTAGACTTTGCAGTGTAACTGTTAGAATCCACGGTATAATGGGTCTAAAAATGAATATATGCGAGTATGTGTTGTGAGGACGAGCATAAGTTGACGCGGAATTATTGACTTCCAAATGATTCAGTTAAAACTTAGGGTCTATGTAGCTCTCTATTATTGCCTTCGAGATCATACTATATTAAGTATATAGGTAGGTACCAATACACAATCTGCAAACTGATTATGATCAATATTTAATACCACAAAGGTCTAAACGTTGGCACTATTCATGTAACATTATGTACTATCGTCATTTTTATGTTATTTATAAAAATTATTTTCAGTTTTGATGCCTTGACTTATATACCTTCCTACTGAAGGTTGGTTAGGTATTTTCATGTTAAGAAGAGGTAACATTAAAGTAGATATATATTTACTATTCTAAAGATGCTCCCTGGACTCTAGAGGCTAGAAGGTAAAAGTGTAGAGGGTTGGTCGAATAACAATAAATATAGGAAAATTCAATTTGTTTTATTTTTTTATTTAATATTATTACATTATAAAGAGCTTGTAGCATCACTGAAATAAGAATCATTCTTTTCTTGTAAAATAGAGTGAAAAAGTTTGATAGTTGTTGACGGTATTTCATTCATGTTATTGACAAGGAAGGAGAAAAAGAGAAAAGAGGAGAAAAAAAAACGTAAACAATTTAGTATCAAATACAAATTGTGTAATTTCTTCGCACTTTTTTCGTGAAATGAGTGTCATAACTTAGTATATATGTATAAATATACCCTAAGAAATATTGAAAAAATGGTTTTGATATTTTAACAGTCCAGTAGCTCAAGCACAGATTACTATCGACGTAGTTAAAAGCGTGCTAATCACGTGCTAACGCTAACGATTTGAGCGATCACAATGACATACCGTTCAATACCGCGATCGCTGAGCCGAGCATTGACGATCTGAGCCGAGCGGAGCCGATCTACGCTATATCGCGGCCTTACGTCAAACGTCAAATCATCGCGCTTGTCGGATTTTTTATTATGTCGACTGCTTTTCTCAATATTTGGCTTGCCGAAAACCGGCTAAATTATAATAAAGATTGAATGAAGATTTGTGCGAATAAGATATATCTCGGGAAATGGCTCGCGACTAGTATACGCTCGTTTAATTATCCCGATCGATAACTTTTAACGCGTGTTCCATTGTGATCGCGAAAACGTTAAACATCCATGGGTAAGAAATCGTTATCACGTCGCTTATTACCGAGTCGGTACTGATCTGTGATCGAGCAACAGATGCCTACACCTATTGCAAATAAAAAACGTATATTTTAATAATATAAAAAATAAGAGAATGAAAAAAAATCGGAGATACCCTTAACGCCGTTGTTTAAAGATATTTAACCAAATATAATACACAGATATGTAGGTATACACAAAAGAATTTAGAAATTGTAGGTAATATAAACTTTTGTTTTTCTCTGGGAGATTGTGTGTGTGTTCTTTGTATTATTTTTCTACCGTATAAAAAACTGAATCTTTCGAATTTCTTTGTGAGAAGATACGACAAAAGCCTACAATAATAATAAAGACTGAGTGGTTTATGAAATACGAAATGTAGAAATAATGGCATACATGAGTGCCATACGTAATTTATCAGTTCAGAGTTGCCATCATTCGACGCAACATTTCCCCTGTGAGCAGGTACCTGTATATTTTATTTCCTATAAAACTTGTAAAAGAGGCTTTTACTATAGGTAGTCGCTTTGATTTTGTATCAGAATAATCTTTGTACGAATAATATAATATACAACTAAAATGAGGCGACTCATATCAATTGATGAAATAAATTAGAGGCCTGAAATGCAAGTAGACGTCCTACCATACTATTACTACTACTATTCTCCATTGATACACCAAGTGCAGTGAATTTTGATCATTGAGTGATCATGAAGTTTTTTAGTACAGTTAAAATGCATTCTTTTTTTAAAAAATGATGTATTTACTGGACTTGACTTTGGAGGATGCACGGGAGCTGACGGCCGATAGCTTGGCCTGGAGGCAGTTTGTGAATTCCATATGCTCCACATAGGGAGCGGATATGGTATGATGATGATGGTGATGATGTGTTTTATTGAACACAATACCTACAGTTTTTTTTACGTATTTATATAAATCTACATACATTTTGCTGTGTTTTTTTTTTCGCTTTGTCTCTTTAAAAGGGAAGCTAGTTCTTGTACTTAGAGACGGACTTAAGCTTTTTATTTAAAAAATATTTGGATTAATATAATTAAGAGAAAAAAACATTATATTAATAGAAAAAATTTCCGGTCTATTTTTTTCTTAAAAAAACATATTTTTATGAGCCTTTTGGCATATTTAACACATTTTTTTCCAAAAGCGGATATCATCTCCTCATATTTTCAGGCCTCCGATATTGAAAAAGTATCAATCATTTACTCCGGAATGTTACAGGTTGTCTAAAACAATGTGATCGCGAAAATATATGCTTACTTACTTATTTATAAAATTTAACGTTTTTCTCGTCTTCTTCGTTCTAAAGGTTTCGAAAATACATAATGGAAAGAAAAGCAAAACAGAAACAATATTTTATTTTATTTTCATAAGAAAAATATAAAAATCGATTTATATTTTCCAAGTCACGACGAAATAGGTGGTAATAACTTTATTCAATTGTATATTGCTATAAATATTAATTTATTAGCACTAAAATATCATTTTTTGTTTAACGTAAAATGGTAAATCAATTTAGGTATTTCTCAGGATCCAACTCCCTTAAAAATACGAAATCACGAAAGTACCTACCTACCTAAAAATAATACATATCCTTTATGGTTCAGGACTGCCAAATAAGCTAAAAAGTTGGGTATTCGCTGAAATTAGAAGGATTATTATACTATAAAAACCAGTTTACTGAAAACTGAAGTGTCTTTGATTTACCTAATCTAAAACCTTATATATTTACCCGGCAAAACTGTGAATATGCCGCCAGTTAAGTGCCGGAAGTTGTATTCAGTTGAAATAAAAAATAAATAGGGATAGTGACGTCCGGTTTATGTCACATTTTTTATTTAATTTTTTTTAAATACAGGTAGGTACCTACCTATTGAAAGTAACTACCTTTAGACTGTGTAACAAAACACGTAGCTGCAACTGAAAAACAACCCGAAAACTGGTGAATCTACATAATATTTGGAGTCGAATGTGTAACGTGACTTTTGAATCTGAGCTTCAAAAAAAATAATTTCTTCTCATAAAAGCTTTTATTGTCCGGCAGATTAAGTAAAATTGCACAAATTCATATTAAAATGCTGTTTTTTGTTTTGTTTTATTTATGGATAGTATTAATTTGACTAAATCCATGATATTTGATACAAATTTGTAAAATATAATATCGAAAAAAGAATCCATTTCGTACTCAATTTTCTCGAAAACTATGGGTCAAATCAATTTTTTTTTTACTACAAAATCGACTCCAAATATTATGTAGACTCACTGGTTTCCCGCTTGTACATCGAGTTTTGTTACACCTTGTATATTTTTAATATATTCTTCAATTACTAGTGCCATCTATTGAACGATAGTTACAACTATTATAAAATATCGAATTCATTTTCACAATACACAAGATTCCACAATAATAAAGAAACACACACACATCTATGGATTTTTTGGGTAGAATAAGGCAACACGAAATATAATGAATAGCAAAAAAACAATACAATATATTTTTTTATGTATTAATCAATATATTTATTTATTTCTTATTTATAACATTTATAATTTTACAGTTTGGAATGATTGTATTTCAGTTATTTAGGTATAACCCCGTGCCTAACTGAAATATTTACAAAAAAGTACATTTATATAATATGAATATAATTTGATAATAAAAAAGTATTTTTTAAAAATTGTTAAAATAATTATAATAAGAGGAGATTAAGTAATACAATTACAAGGAAATAAATATAATAAAACTGGACAAACGGTAAACAAGAGATATCAAAATAAATATGCAAATTGAAAATAAAAAATATAATGTGTATGTTTGGCATAAGAACAAAGTAAATAGAAAATAACTTGAAAAACGTAATGAATTTTTAAAAATAATAAAAGATTTAATTTTTAAAAAATACACCAGACAATCTGGACATCTTTACCAATAAAAATTTCTTTGTTGATATATTTATGTATTTTCATACACCTATTTTATGTTTCTGTTTTTTTCTTCTATTTTTTAAAACTATACACATGTGATAAACATATTCTCTACCCAATTTTATGTTGTAGAGAGATGCACCCAGTATATTCCCAAGTTTAATTTTTAGTATAAAAGTAAAAGTGAGCCCCTTGCTTCTCCGTCAAATGTAGCGGATGACGTGAACTCGCGTGAACGCCACAAGTGGTTTGTAATGGCGTCCGACCGAACCTCCGCGTCAGGCAAACCGACCTATTTATAACCTAAAATATACTATGAAGTTCGGGAAATGTGTACGTCAAATATTATAGTTCAGTTTGCTTCGAGGTCTTTTTTCGTGCGAGAATTTAGAAAACCCATTCACCGGTTTGAGAGACAATAACTTAGTAGGTACTTAAAATACCCAGTTGATAGGTATGTTTGTCAATATCAAATTTTAACGAATTCTTTCGCGTTTGACGTTTGGTGTTCTCGATGACTATTTTTAAGTTTTATTTGTGGAGCCGTTCAATAAATCAATAATGTATCATAATATTCTATGTTAATGGAACGAAATGACATTTTATTCGGTAAATAAAGTACTTTTTGTTTTATTTTTGGGAAAATAACATAGTTTTATCGTGTGAATCTCAAGCGTTCTTTCCGGGAATTGGCATATTTTATCGTATAAAAGTGTTAATATTTAATTCTTTATCGGAAAAAAAAGATTTTGCAATGCCAACAAGTTTTAAAATTAATAATTAAATTAAACGTTTCAACTTTTATATCCACAGCTTTCGAGAAGAAAGTTATTTGTTAGTCTGTCAGAGTTTAGTCATATCTTGTAATAGATTCTTATTATTAGCGATTAGCCTTTTGCACATAGTAAGATTATTGGAATCAAGTCTAATGTAAGACAATACTTTTACTTTGGTTTTAAACTAGGTACTTGTGATTATTCATGTTCTTGGAAAACTAAGCAATTTTTCTTTGAATAAAGGCTTGTTTCTTTATCAGAGATTCCTATGGCTTATCACCGTGCTATCTATATGAGTTATCCGCCGATTAATGCAGTTTGACAAAAATTTTTAACATCAAGAATGTATGTTAACTTTATTTACTTATAGTAAACCTGAGTACTTAGTTACCAACATTGTAATAATTTAAAAATTAAGTTAAGTTTTTAACCTCTAAATAGGTATATGTATGAATGAATACACCTACTTTTGAAAGTTCATCTCAAATAGCAATTACTGAAATACTTAACTTTTTGCATGACATCTACACTTCTTAAACTTGCATTAAACTCTGCTCTATTAGTACGTTTTCTAAGTAACGCTCAGATAATGGTAACTGGATTAATGGACCTTTGGTGAACCGTTTGGACTATTTATAGTAAAGATGGAGAAGTTTGTGCGGTGAGAGAAGGTTATGGTGCATGAGGTGTAGCCCGTGCCACGGAGAGATGTGAGTTGTGACTAACACGCATGCTGTTTTCTGCTGCGGTGAGGTCTAATCAGAGGTGCTTGTCCGGGTTATGTAATATATCACCCTAATCATCATACAATCACCCACCATGACTGAGAGACGGAAGAAGAAGACAACCCACAATGGGTTTCTCAGAAAAGTGTCGTCCTTGTTTAACTTGGATACGGTAAGTCTGGTACTTAATTACTCTCTAATGCTAGCTCCACACATTGACAAGCTAATTTGTTGGGTCAAACCTAAAACACAGCAGAATCTAAAATATACTTAGTTTTACTATGCCTCGAAGACTCGTGAGGAACATTCAAATATGGATCCTTTAAGTACAGTTAAGTTGAGTTTATTTTGGCTTTCACTCTGTTTAAGGCTTGGCTCATCGAAATATTTGTAATTTGACTCTTGTGTCGAATGTAGATCATGAATTTGTTAAAATTGTTGCATTGAAATAAGCAGATGTCGACAATAAAAATTTACTCCATGGGTATACAATGTATTAAGTATTTTAATTTCAAACACTATAATTTAATGTAGTGGGTGAAATCTAGGTTTTGTCTACAAGTATTTGGACACACTGAAACTGTTGTCTATACAATTCTTTTCTTTCATTTTGATTAGAAGATAATACAATAACTCAACGAAAATTCCAATAACTGATTGAATGGCCAAAAAAATATTTTGCTAAATAACACCATGGCTTTTGTACAAATCTTTTCAGCTGGATGACAATTTTTGAGAATCACAGTGTTATAATGTATGATTTAAGTAGCAATTTCTGTATCGGGCATATTTATACGTCCTTCTCAAACAATATTTTTCATGCAATGGACCAAAAATGCTAATTTCAATGTGTGATACTGCATAAATCTTATTACTAAATATTTTTTCTATCAAAGTAGTAATTAATATTTCTCAAGTGCAAATATGTAGGCCTAAAACATTTAAAGAATAAAATCACTGTTTCTGACATACATACTACGTCTATAAACTCACTAACAAGTATGATGCAGGTATTTTTAAACAAGAAGTGTAAACTAAAGTATCGAGTTTGTTTATTGGTTTGTTGAGTTACATTCCTAGAAATCAACTGATCTCCTTGGATGAATCATTAATGATTTTTAACAGCTGATGTAAATAAAGATATACCGGGAATTTAAATATATAAAGTTAGCATAAAAGTAATTACGAAGAATTTAGTAAAGGTTTTCATATTTAGTATAGGTATACCATGTACTTAAGTGTTAGTTATAAAATGAATATTTAATTTATTAAGATATTCAATAAATTATTTGTTTTTAATCCACTAATATAATGTGGAAACAATTAGGTACATATAAATATTTATTTTCTTTTAATTTAATTTGACCAACATGCATTGTTTATCTGTTTATGGTCCTACCACCATTAACAGTACAGTTGTGTCCTTTTTAGTCATCAAATTCTGTCACATACTTGCATACCATTGTCTAATATGAGTAAATGGAATTTCCTTAAAGTTTTTATCAACTGACAATAAATTTGTGTCGTTGATTCACACAAATGAATGAGTACTTATTGGAAACACGATCTTATATTCTGGGAAAAGTTTCTAAAGTAGATTTCAATATTTAGCTTATTTATTGGGATGAAAGTAATCTAATTGCCGCCAGAAAAAATTAAGATATTAAAACTATTAATATTATAATAACATCACTATTTTATTCAAACAAATACTTATTTGACAGTAATTTATTTTTCTTGAAATTATTTATTAATGGTGGGAGACTCCATTTGATATTTTAATAAATGCACTTATTGATTTTATTCTACTAATGGCCTCTCCACCTTGCAAGGACATTTTCAACACCACGTCATTTAATAAACCAATATTAGGAAAATATGTACAAGTCTTATAACTAAGATAGTGTATTTACTTTTAGCTGGGTACCAGAATTTTACCAACAAAAAAATACTAAAAAAAATTACAGTTGGTTCAAATATAAATTGTAGTTAGTTTAAATAAATGTATTGTTTGATTTAATATGTACTAAATTACAGGCCCACATTACTACTGCTGGTGAAATGAAACAGGTGTGATATTATTTCATTTACTAATAATATTTATAAAATTATTTATACGTATATCCAACAGCGCTCGAGTGACTTATTAAAAACACATTACATCCATCTTCGGAATCGTGAAGTAAAAAAATATTTTGAAAGTACAATGTACGTATGTTATTCCCGAAAAATAAATGTTGATTAATTCATATTAATGTACTTCGGCTGACAAATTAGCATGTAAATTGACTTGTTTAATGTGTTTTACGGTAAAGTAGCTTTATACTATTTTGACGATAGTTAGCATCTCATCTGAGATAAATTCTCCTTTTCTACTATTATTATTCAGAATTAATTATTATATTCGATAAGTAGAGGGAATATTAATGATTTCGCTAGAAAATTGCAGAAGAAAAAATTAATAGCTTACTTTGAAATTTATGTTAGAAGCACTCACTTTGTAGTTATTCATTATAAACTATTTACTTAAATGATTTAAAAACAATTGATATTGTGATTACTGTTTATTGCTCAGATACATTCATTTTATTATTTTAGATCCATAATACCATTTCTTTCTCCTACAGAGAACAAGAGTTTTTCATTCATCTTTTTTTTGTATTTTTCATGTTTTGATATGTAATTATTTAACAAAAAATAATTCATTTTTAAGCATTTTTTCCTGGATCCGATGAGGCTAAATATAGAAAATTTATTAATTTCCATAAAAATATAGGTACACTCAATAAATCAGTTTGATTTGTGACAATCTATTAATTTCGCGACAAGTACATTTTTATTATATATATGTATCACACATACCAGCCTATTGTATTGTTAAATAATGATTAACTATTTTACAAATATGAGTTTCTCTACAATTGTTTGCATAGCGTCCACTGAATTAACTGTAGTGTGGTATAATATTGCAGAATGCATTCGAGTCCAGTAAACTGTGTAACCATGACCCATTGAGTATTGAATTACCTTACTAGTATTCTCTGCATCGACTAGATTTATGGAGGTACAACTCCAGCCAATCGTAATTATAAATATAAAATATAATAAATGGGGTTATTACATTATAACATCATGGCTGAGGCAATTACCATTGAATACAATAGCATAACAGGTTCCTATATTTCTATTCTATTAATAGATAAAAAATATAAACAATAATTGTGCATTTAATAGCGCATGCGAGCAACTTTGAAAAACTTTATAAAAATACATATTACTTATTCCATTACAAAGTCTTCATTTTGTCTTTGGATAAAGTTTATCGCTATTTGGAGGGTGACAATTTCACTAAGTCTAGTTCTTTATTCTTTAATTTAGTACTTTCACACAAACATCATGTATAGATTGCGTAGAGAACATTAATCTTTAAAAAAATGCACATTTTACACCCCCGCTGTGCAAACGGGTTACTTGTAAGGCCCGTATGAACATTTATTTAATTTATTATGATTAAAAAACACACTTTTAATGTTAAATTCATAATAATTATTCTTCGTATTTACGTACCAAAGCATCTTGATATTTCATTTTCTAAGTTACTTATTCAATATATTAAGCGCTGTTGAGGCGATTTTTTTCACGAAAATTGCGCTTTATAAATCATCTAGAAATAAATATTACGCTTTTTAAGCCATGTTTTAAATAGTTACACAATCCTCAATCAAACAAAGAGAGTTAGGGTTTCAACCTTAGTTTTTATTGTGCACTTAATCTCTTTATCTACCTGTTTTTAGACCTTTCAAAAGATAAGGCATTTATTAAGTATCTGTAATAAGGTGTGTCTTCTTTATTTTGGATAACTTCATATTATCAATGTATGCTGTAGTGGTGATCATTATAAAATTCTTATGATATAAGTTACAAAAAAAAATCAGTTTCGGAAAAGGTACATTCAAATAGTCGGAAATAACTGTGTAAGAACATAGGGCAAATGTGGTAGAGTGGGATTCGAATATAAGGATTCTAGTCCGGAGTCCATGACTCTAACCGTAGGACCACAACCTGGATCAAATTGAATGTCCTGTTCAACATCCTTAAATATTTTTGATGGAAACTTTTGTAATAATATTGAAAAATTGTATTGAAACATGTTACTACAACCCATTAGTTAAATCTTAACTAGGTTTATCACATCTTAGATTCATACTTCTCAATATTTTTCAATGTCCAAGTAATATGTAACTGAATTTTTAATTAACGGATTTCTGCGGTATAGCTAAAAATTCATAGTATCAAATAGTAAGTAGTATGTTATAAATATCTTGAAGATTGAGAATACCCAAACTTACATAAAAAATATGCTGATAAGAACTAGTTACAAATATAAACATAGTAATACATTTACTAATACTAAGAATACGAGAATGGTTTACTATCGTTACTTGCTCCACATTGTAATGTAAACATCAAAGAGTCCGTGTCTAAATTCACTATTATGTTTTATTATTTATGAATACTCAACCTAATAAAATACATACAACCTTATCTTTTGTCCTAACTGAAAACAATTTGCTCTTTTATTCTACAATCTTTTGTGAATTTATTTACCTCATAATTTTTAGATTGAATTAAAATCAATTCAAACGGGAATATTTTATATTATTTCATTCCTTCAGATGGATGCTGTTTTTTACCCTTTCCTTTCATCTGTAATAATTTTTTTTTAATATTAAGCATAGCATGTGCCATTCAGGCTTTTAAAATAGTATTTACAAATTGAAAGCATAGCATGTGCCATTCAGGCTTTTAAAATAGTATTTACAAATTGAAATTAGTATAAAATCATAAAAGTAGATAGATTTTAAAAAATATTTGTCATAAAATGTGGCACATGTGAGTTACTAAGGTTTTAAAACTGATGTAGGGAAAGGGTTTATGTCACTCTTGTGTGTTGGAACTTTAGACAAATTTTAAATGAATTGATTTTGTGTTTAGCAGATAAACTGATAATATTATTCCATATAGTTAAATAGCCATCAAAAACTATCATAGAGTTTAAACCCCTCAGAGGCTATCACATCTAAAAGCATCTTAGCGTTCAACATTTTGACCATTTTGAGGATGCATTTTTTTTCAATGATAAAATTACTTTAAAAAAGGAGTGATGTAGCTGCCTAGTTTCGTTAAATCAATCAACATTGTGAATGACATGTGAAAATAGATATGGGAATTTGTTTTTATTATTTTACAATGAGTAAATATGACTTTATTATGTACAATTTTGTCACGATAACTGTTTCCAGCACAATATTATTTATTGTTTTGTTTTGTGACGGCCAAATTTCATTTGTAATCTGAAATATAAATATTTCATTTTAAATTATGTGGAGTCCAAAACATACAGTAAAATTATTATCATTCTTATTCAAATTAAAACATTGTATTGTGAAAGGGAAGCACTTTGTTTTTTAATTTACTTACTTTAAAAAAAAATATTTGTGGAATTTGCATCTTTAATGTTGAGGAGAAAAAAGATTCAGGTTGATAGTTTTGAAAAAGATATGAAGAGGGAATTTATGGGGTGTTACAACTACATTCTCTTTTCCAACATTTATCGAAAAACCACCTTAACATAATAATTTAGTTTTGGTATCGATGAAGTTAAAGTGATTGTAATACAGGATGGGGCAAATGGTATACCCAAGTTTTGAGGAACTATGAAATTAAAACCAACAAACTTAGAGACTTCAATATTTTTTCATTCAAATTGGTATAAGTAAAATAGTGTTTTTTTAAAAAATATATTTTTTAATTTCACATCAACAAAATAGCGTCCACCAACAATATTAAAAAAAAACTGCAGCTTCTTTCTTTCTTTCTCGTGGCTACGTCCCGTTGAGAGACAACTCCTTCTCCTGGAGCAGCTTCCTCCACTGCCTTCTGTCCTGGCAGGCAGCTGTCCAGGGCCTCGATTCTGTTCATTTTGTGGAACTACTGCGCATACGATTTTGTACTGAATTCGTATGCGCAGAAGTGTCTTAAACCTTAAGAGAATCGCACCGCAGTCCAGTATCATATACCTATTTGAAAGAAATAAAATTGAAGCCTCTAAATTAATTTGTTTTTATTGTATAGCACTTCAAAACCCGGGCATACCTTTTGCCCCACTCTGCATAAGTAAGTAAAATATAGATAGTTCCCATTTCTACTTAGAGTGTCATTCCCTATGGATCCGTATTGATGCACAAGTATTGGTAACGTTGGAAGCAGGTGAATGGCGGGACAGAAGCCAGTGAAGAGGAAGAGGAGGGCTGGAAGTACGAGACGGTGGCCCTGAGCCGCAGCGGGGGCGCGGGGCTCGGCTTCAGCATCGCAGGGGGCACTGACAACCCTCACCTGGCGGGAGACACGAGGATCTACGTCACCAAACTCATCCCCGGGGGCGCTGCGGCCGGCAGTTCGTTGCGGATCAACGATGTCATCCTCCGTGTCAACCAGACCTCCGTTGTCAATGTTACCCACGCGGAAGCGGTTGACGCCCTGAAGCGCGCTGGCACCACAGTCACACTGGTTCGTTCGTATTCTCTTCTTCGTCGTAGATCAAAAATTTAAATTTATAACTTGGTAGCTTTTGATATTAACGATCGTAGATATTTTCTAGTTAGCCTTAGCACTTTGTGAGTGATCCAGCTCAGCGTTTTTCCGGTCTGTTGTGGGGCAGTTTCCTTAATTCGCACTATCTGACTTCAATGCCGTGTATATATGTATAAATATCACCACAAGTATTTTATTGGTGTTAGTAATAGTGTTAGGGTCTCTCTGCTTTAAAATTTAGCACTGAATCAGTGACCTATGAAAACTATACAACCAATACATGCTGATATTATCCTTCAGTGGTGTCTGCGATAATATCATAGTGCTATGTTAAGGTCGCTGGTGTTGAAGCGAGTATGGCAAATGTGCAACTGTCTTACTCCATTATTTTCCGGTAAACGTCGTAGCTGTGTTATAATCACTAAGGTGTTAGGTTACTATATATGTATTATTATATTGTTGTCATGTTTGTAGTATATTTCTTGTATAGTGTTTATGATGTACTAATTATTTACCTGGTTGTTTTAGTGGATGGCGCTCCCCCCTCTTAAATTGGCTTTCGTGCGAAGCTTTCTCATTTGTACTATTCCTCATGTTGATTGTGTTCCATTGTACGGTGCGGACATTGTGTAATGTCTGAGGTCCGTCCCAAATCTCGCACGAGGTGATGGTTTCCCGCATGCTGTTAATACTTTTAGCTTTTGCTTGTTGAATGTTGACCGCACGAACGTATTCCACATGTTGCTTTACTAACTTAGTTGTTTTGATGTTTGTAGTGATGCTTACTAGTTGTCTATTGTTCTTTTTACTTCTTATTAAACATGAAAAATTTATTTGATATTCATTACCCATATATGATGATTTTTTTTTATATGTGTACCTTAGCATCACAAAAGGATCTGTGATGTGGTAATTTACTGGCAAGTAGACCATATCCTTGATGAAATATGAAATTGTATTTTTCAGTGTGTTACAATTTTCAAATATACATTATAGATGTCTAATAATTATGAAATTTATGTTAGAAGTACTCACTTTGTAGTTATTTAAAATAAACACTTTGTTTTTAACTACTTTTTATTAATCAAACTCCCGACTGATTTCAAGGCAACACGTGTGTGTAAATTGAATCATGAAGTTTTCAGCAGTTTCAGTGCCAACTTCATGATTCAATTTGTACCCTTGAAAAAGAGACACGTGTTGCCTCGAAACCGGTCGGTAGTTTGATTAATAAAAAGTAGTTAAAAACAAAGTGTTTCATTTAAATAGTCTAATAATTAATTTCACGAATCTATATAAATTTATAAAGTACAATTTAAATGCATTGTATGTAATTATGCACTGCATAATTAGTTAAATTTCATGAGGCGTTTGCTTAAAGAAGTAAACCATTAACAGATGTTCTCAGTGATAATTTATTACTAATCCAAGAATTTTCCACAATTATCAAATTAGTTTATGCATGAAATTTTCTGATTATGTCAATTTTAGCCTTCATGTGGCAGTATGAAATGTAAAATATATTTAATAAGCGAGCAGCAAAAACTAAAATAAACGAGTTTTTTATAGTCGTGATTACCAGTCATAAGAAAACAATGGTAAAATGTTTAAAAAATTTAAGTATAAAAGAGATTAATTCCATGGCATGAAATTATCCTTCATTACAGGCATAGCTGTTAGGCATGTTTAATAGGCCGACCACTCTTTGCTACATGTGAAATCTATGGATTCACTGAACTAAAACCACATATTATTGTACGATTTCAGACATAGTAAATTATTAGTGAGACTAACGAAAAAGCTTCTTTTGTAACGGTTTCGGGTAGCGGGTGCTTTCAAAATAGGTTTTTTTATTTTTAAATAAAGGTTTTATTCATTTAAAAAAAACTAAAAAATGGATACAAGAGTTATGAGTATATGTGAAAGTGTCAAGTTAGTGTAGGCTCGCTAAGAGGAATCTGTTTTTGTGGCTAGGGTTAAATACGATTCTAAAAATATATTGACTGTGTACAGCAAATGAAATATGTTGCATATAAAGACTACCAAAACAAGATTTCAGCTGAAATTTACGCTGAATTTCTCCTAGTCTTGGTTGGCGAAACTGAAAGCACAATCGAAACTCATGTTAATTTATTGAGTCACTAAATAAACGATAGTAAAATTAGCTTACATACTTATTTGAAAAAAATATGGCTTTTAATATTTTAGAATATTCCTCTTCCATTCCATTTCAGGATTATAATTCTGGGGGTTAGTGCTAGAAGTCCCTACAATGAAAGCCCCACCCTTTCCCTAGACTGCTTTAAAGACTATTGAGTCTTTTTTCAGTCCAGCCAACTCTACCGATTTTTTCAACAAGCTAAACCGCGATTTTAAGATTGTTAGTGTTATAAAAATACGAATGAATTTACGATTAAGTATGTGCTTCGCTAGAAGTCCCTATCTTAGATTTGGGTCAAAATGCGTTAGGTATCAGAAACCACTTATAAATTACCATTCTTTTAATGCTATATGTGCCTATGTCAGCCACTGAAAGGTGTTAAAAGAAAAGAATCATAATGTATATATATTATGTTAAAAGTAATTAACACCTATTGTTTAAAAGAAACAATCAATTCCCTCTCCTGAACAATGCACTTTTTTCACTTAGGGACTTCTAGCATTAACCCCCAGAATTATCTATGACATGATTAATTTATAATGTCTGCCTTTAACCTATCGGCATATCACCTGCCAAGATATGGCAGCTACAAATGTTTACAATCCAGAAAAGATTTTGCGAGATGCATTTAAAAAAAATATATTTTGACTCAAATATATGTAAACTAGGTACACTGATCTCACAAGTATAGAATTATAGGGGCGGGAAAACTACTCTCTTTTAGAGGATATATATATTTAGAGGAGGATATTATACCAATAAATTGTGCTATTATTAATTATTATTGTAATTAATAGTTGTTTTGTGTGCGCAGAGAGTGTGTCGCCGCATGGGTGCGGAAGGCGCGGAGGTCGGGGGCGGGGCGGGGAGCGCAGGAGGGGTGCAGTACGAGCTGGTGAAGGGGGGCGCGGGGCTGGGCTTCAGCATTGCGGGCGGCGTGGGCAACCAGCACATCCCCGGGGACAATGGCATCTACGTCACCAAGATCATGGCCGGGGGCGCTGCGCACCAGGACGGCAGGCTGCGGGTGGGAGACAAGCTGCTCGCTGTTAAGAATACCGTGGTAGGTCATCTTCATAGTCAAGTGTTTTCATTTAAAGCTGTTGATTTTCTTCTTTGAAATAAATAAATATAATACGATAGGGAAGCAAATTCCGTCTGTCTGTTTATTTAGTTCCTAATATATCCGCTGGATGACACGTACAAAGGCAAAGAAGTAATACCAGCCATCCAACATCTGCTTAGCTGTTTTTTCCACAGAAACGTTTATCCACTGTATAACTTCACTAAAAATACATTTTTTACAGAATGGCGATATGTACTTGGAGAATGTGACCCACGAAGAGGCCGTGAGTGCACTGAAGGCTACGAGAGAAAGGGTACTCCTGGTGGTTCAACCTACTCCCACACCAACTCTCCTCTCTTCTGCCACACATTCACCATCACGTGAGTCATATTATACAAACTATTTCGTACTAGTACGATTATGAAGGTGCGGAGAAGAACACCGCATTCCTAGGCATAAGAAACTAGAGGGACAGACGCGGATGGAGATGTTTCTTGGAGGCGGCCAAGACCCTCAATGAGATGATTGTGATGTTGCAACGGCCTACTTTATTACCTTTTGCCCTCATCTTTATGACATCAGTACAATGTTGTCAACTAACAAATTTAATTAGTATACGAGTGCCTGGTCGAGTTACCCGTAGTAATGCACTATTTTACTGTAGCCAATCATCGACCAATTACAGTGCTAACTCACCAATACGTAGAATGCACGCACTGGCTAATAAGTATACTAACAATATTGATGTTTTCAACACAAATCTAGTGCATTTTAGGGAACAGTGTCTGGATGCCATCTCTGGCGGTAATGAATAGTTACCTACTGTGTAATCATTTAAAAATGTCTATTTTAAAGCCCAATGGGCGTAAAAACAATAAAATAAATAATAAATAAATAAATGTCCTCTCGTACCCTTAGAATGACAAGGTTCATAATATTAGTTGTTGGGCGCTCATAACTTTAATTTTTGTGGTAGCTTTTGGATTTCTAGTCATTTGTGACATAGAACAAAAGCCAAAATTTGTATGGGGTGAACATACCGACGTTTGATATTCATCAATTGAATTATATTTCCAGATTCAGCGCGAGCGTCATCACTAGCCTTGCACACGGTTGACGGGGCGGAAGAGCCAGTCCGCACAGTGGAGCTGGAGAAGGGCCCCAACGGGCTGGGCTTCAACATCGTGGGCGGCGAGGACGGCGAGGGCATCTTCGTGTCCTTCCTGCTGGCCGGAGGGCCCGCGGAGGCAGGCGGAGCCCTGCGGCGCGGGGACCAGCTGCTCAAGGTCAACAGCACTGACCTGCGGGGGGCCACGCACGAGCAGGCCGCGCAGGCTCTCAAGGTCTGGCGCCATTAGGCTGATTTATTCATCGTCGTCATATCAGTCCCTGGACATAGGCCTCCCCCTGTCCACTCCTCCCGATCCTGCGCCGTCCCCATCCACCGTCTTCCAGCAAACTTCTTGATATCATCCACCCATCTCATCGGTGGACGTGAGAGGCCTCGGGTTTCTCGGTTTCGATGTTTTATTACTAATTACTTGAATACTGCTCAAGATCAAGAGCATTGACTTGCGAGGAGTAATGCAGGCTCTAGGTCAGGGAGGATGAGATTATTACGATTGTGGACTGCTAAGAAACACCGCAAAAAATATTGCGATAAGATCAATGGGGTTGAATCTGCATAAATATAACTTAAATAGATTGCTGTAGATGTTACCACATTCTATTGAGTGAATACGTGCAACACAACCAAATCGATTTATTTTATTTATTTCTTTTTATTTGTTTATGGACAGCCAACAGACATACACTTATTTGAAATATATACAACATTAATTTCTAACAATAATGTCCACTTAAAGGCTATCACTAAAGTATCTAAAAATATTGAAACATTTATTATTGTTGCAAAGTACCCATCCTGTACACAGTTGCTTATTTGTAAATATGTAAAGCATAAATAAAAATGTTTTAAAGGAAAAGTAACATAACTGAAAAATAAAAGTGGCATTTTTTAGAAATTAAAATTTAGAAAAAATAAAAACTATAATACCTAGATAATCAATGTATGTACAGGATAGGTACTCATCACATACCTTATTAAATTAACTAAATTACATAATAATTTTTAAAACAAAATACTTGCAGCATCTTTCTTCAACCTATCCAATGTAATATGATTTAAGTCTATATAATTAAACATATTGTTATACGTGTTGCAGTGTTATTTGTATTCATTTAGTCAGTATCTTACGAATCTAATGAGATTTATGCTACAAATCATATTATATAATCTATTTTTGTTTTCTATAGTATAAAATGTAATTTTAATTCCAGGGAACTGGTCAACATGTGACTCTCACTGTAGTTTATAGCCCACAAGAGTACAACAGATTTGAAGCACGAATTAATGACTTAAAGCAGCACCACACACTTCTTAGGACGTCACAAAAGAAAACTCTCTATGTCAGGTGAGTCACCACTTCAGAAAATATCCATTCCATCCTCCTCTCCATTTTGTATTACGACTGCTGGAGCCATGGTACATACCCAAACTCCTTTAGTATAAATATGGATATCTTCACACAAACCAAAACAGCCATAATTTTTTTGCCAGTATAAAAGTAAAAAGTGAAGCCATCTATTGTATAATAAGAAATGCAAACTACACTGCTCATAAAATATGGTATCTTTGCTTGATCTAGGTATATATCTAATATTTATGAATATTTCACTATTTCCAGAGCATTATTTGACTATGACCCTATCAGAGACGATGGCTTACCTTCCCGGGGACTTCCGTTCAGATACGGCGACATCCTTCACGTGACAAACGCATCAGACGACGAATGGTGGCAAGCCAGGTACTATCCTTTGTCACAATCATTGATTTTTATATGTACCTACAACAAGCATTTCCCTTTATTTGATCAATAACATTCATCTCAACCGTGCATCATTTTTTACCTTACCATATTATTTATTTGATCCCGTGGAGTACAATAATGCTGTACACATTAATCTACATCCCTATTCAAGAGTGTCGCAACGTCACAAGAAATAATAAATTGCGCTTTGAGTAAAGTGCGACAGTTATAAAGTAGAGTGATTCTGCTGCAGCAAAAAAGTCAATGACATAATATAACGTGCATACGAAGCACAATATAGTGGTATTTCTCCATAAATCTTCAATAGTTGAATAAGTCTAATGGGTCGTGTATATATTGAAAATGCCTGCAAAAATATAGCTATGTAATTATTAAAATTTGGTACGCAAAAATATTGTTTTGTAAATTCTAAATTTGTGAAATCCAAACTTCGTTCTATTATACTAATTATGTAAATATTCAATTATGTCTAGTACTACGATGTGTTATGTATAATACTACAATGCCCTGACTCGACACGGACTATCTAGTGAGTCGGGGCCAGATCATTGGCACGGGTCTCTACTGATTGAGTCGCCATCCCATTATTGTGATTATTAAATGTGTGATGTGTAATAAATAAATATTTTTATGTTGTTTTTTTTTTAGTGGAGGCACTTTTAACCCTGTAATGCGTAAGCAGTTTTTTACAAGATTATTTTTGTATATGCTTGTAAAACCTGCTTTTATGTGGTTGGCCCAAAGACAGAGCATGTAAAACCCGCTTCAACGCATTACAGAGTTAAAGGTGGGTGGTGCGGTATTTGATTTATATATAAAGTTATTATTTAGTTGAAGCTGTTGATTTTTTGGATAGTTATGATTGTCGCTTGTTCCAGAAGGCTTGCGGGAGACGGGACTGCAGATTCGGAGGTGATAGGAATAGTTCCCTCCAAGAGGAGGTGGGAGAGAAAACAGAGAGCTCGCGACCGTCAGGTCAAGTTCCAGGGGCAGCCCACTCAGGTTTAGTAGATACATTTTACTGACAAATCTAATATATTTACTACTACTACTACTCTCCCTTATTCGCACTGCATTGATACACCGTGTGCTGTGAATCTTGATAATTTGTTACGTGAAGGCAAGATGATCAGTCTTACACTTCAGCGCCAGTTCAAGGTATAACGTATGAAATATTTTTTGTGAAAATCACCTTCAAAATAATATTTCATAATGACACCCATTGGGAATCGAAAAATCAGAAAAAACCAGAGCTGTTAGCCATTTTGAACTTAATGATATTTTAGAATTTACTTCCAATTCTGCGGTAGGGTGCTTCTTATTTTTTGACTTTTGAAAAATTACTGCGTCAGCCCGCCATTCGCTTCTATCATCTAAAAAAAGGAACCCATATTTTTTTTTTTTTTTTTTAGATATGTTTTTAGGGGTCGCTACCTCGTGTCAAAGTTTGAAAAAATTATGATAATGTTAACTTGCAGCTCTATGTACATAAAACAGTTATATTCATCATTTATACATGATTAAACATACTAATGCTACTCTTTGTCACAATAATCCGTACAAGGACACACGACATTTGTTTTCGACAACTGTTGTTTTGACATCAACGCTCAAAAGTGCAGGTACCGATCCATCAGAGTACAATATAAATTCATCCTCAATTCGTCGCCAGCGTATGAAGCAAAGGCAAAGGGTAGCGGAATCCTTAAAGAAAGAATTTAACCCAAATACGCTTCTTGCTGTTCATTGGGATGGTAAACTGATCAAAAAGACATAACAGGACACAAAACAGTGGATCGCCTTCCCATTTTAGTGTCAGGACAAGGTGTAGATCAACTTTTGGCAGTTCCAAAACTCAGTCATGGAACTGGGATGCGTGTGCTTCAGCTGTTTATGACACTATTCTTTCTTGGAACTTGAGCGACAAAATAAAATGCTTTTGCTTCGACACCACTGCGGTCAACACTGGTTTAAGAGCAGGTGCTTGTATTCTATTAGAGCAAAAGATGGAAAAAGATGCTCTTTGGTTGGCCTGTCGTCACCATATAATGGAAATACAGCTGGAAGCAATCGTAGTTCAAGCACTAGGTCCATCAAGCGGACCGGAAATATTGATCTTCAAAAAATTTAAATCTGCTTGGCCTAACATTGACCAGAATAAGTTCAGTATAGTTTCTTCAGACTCTGACGCTTTAAGATGCGTAGAAAATATAGCAGGCAGCACAATTTCATTTGCTGAAGAACAGCTAAATGATTATAAGGAACTGTTGACACTTACAATAATATTTTTGGGAGGTATGCCTAATAAAGGGATATCATTCAGAGCTCCAGCAGGTCTTCATCGCGCACGATGGATGGCAAAAGCAATTTATTGCCTTAAGCTTTTTATGTTCAGAGACCAGTTTAAACTGACAAAAAAAGAAACTTAAAGCCATTACTGAAATTTGCGTTTTCGTCGTTACGATTTATGTAAGATGCTGGTTCCAAGCTCCCGTGGCAACTTCAGCACCAAGGAATGACTTGTGACTGTTAAAAAATCTTAAGAAATTTGAATATATAAACAAAGCTATGTCCAAAAAAGCTCTAACGAAGTTCCTGGGGCATTTATGGTATCTGTCCGAAGAACTTGTTGCGCTTGCTTTTTTTGATGACGAAGTTTCTCTTGAAAGCAAACAAAAAATGGTGATTGCACTGAATGAGGAAGGTCCAGACTATAGCCCAAAGCGAATCACATTGGATCTAAGTCACATCGAAGAAAAAAAAATATTGAGGATTTCGTGACCAGCAACACCTTAAGATTTTTCAGAATCCTGGGAATTTCGTCTGCATTTTTGCAAAAAGACCCTCGTCTTTGGGAAGAAGATAAAGACTACAAAGCTTCCAGAGAAATTGTACGCTCTATGAGAGTGGTGAACGACATTGCGGAACGCGGCGTAGCATTGATTGAAGAATTTAATAAACTAATTACCACAGACGAAGAACAAAAACAATTCCTTCTTTTGGTTGTGAAAAAATTCAGGCAAAAGTACCCTGATACAAAGAAAACTACTTTATTAGCATAAGTAACAATTTTTTTTATCCTAATAGTTATATAATTTATGTTTGCTTGTCTTTTTCAGAACTTAATTAAAGAATTTTCAGATATACATTTTTTTTTTATTTTTCAATCGCTGGTAGCGACCTTTAAATATTACTTTTAAAAATAAAATAAAAATTTTGTATTATTTTTTTGCGCCTTAGAACAGAATAAAAGGGTGACGCACATCAATTAAATATACAGGGTGTAACAAAACTCGTAGTACAACCCGAAAACTGGTGAATCAACATCGTATTTGGAGATGATTGTGTAATATGACTTTTTATTCTGAACTTGAAAAAAAAAAATTTTTTTCTCACAAAAGCTTTTATAAGTATGACAGATTAACTAAAATTGCTCAAATTCTTATTAAAACAAGGTTTTTAATTTTGTTTTCTTTATGGATAGTATTAAATTGACTAAATACATGATATTTGATAACAATTTGCAAAAAAAAATCGAAAAAAAAGTCAACTTCGTACCCAATTTTCTCGAAAACTAGGAGTCAAATCAAAAAAATTTGTTCTACAAAATCGACTCCAAATATGATGTAGATTCACTGGTTTCCCGCTTGTACATCGAGTTTTATTACACCTGTATAGATAGGTAGAAGTATACCAACTTAGTATCTCAGTTGTAAATGTTTTGTTATCTTGAATTACAGCAACAGTCAACGTTGGAACGGAAAAAGAAGACACTGTATTCCAAGCGTTTATTTTACTTTTGACAGATGGGCGCCTATAAAGTTCTGTAATTATTGACAGGCAACCATAGACCGAAAATACTTTATTTTTTTCTCTTTACAATATTGAAGCACATGTTCTTTAGCTCCGATATTTATCGATATCGATGTTTATTGAGCCTACTTATGCAACGAGGATTATTCAAGTTGATTTTTTCCATGAAAAAATATATAATGTGATTTAAATTAAAACCTATTTGTTTTTTTTTTTGTTTGTCGCGACACAGAATTTCTCAATTTACATTACGACAATAAAATAGTCCTATGCATATTTTCTGTAGCTCCTGCACCCGATGACAAACTCCAATTAAGGAGTTTATTGGGACTGTATTTAAAGTTTCTTTTGTAAAGAAATTATGTATTATTTGTAATATTTTTTATTGAATAAAGACTGTTAAAAAAAAAAAGTTTTACGACAGCGCTTTCGTAATATAAACCTTGCTTTAAACGTCTGGGTATGTTTATAAATTACAAAATGTTGAGCAAAAATAAAATATAAATGTGTTGAATTGATTAAAACTTCTTCATAAATAAAGGCGATTTTTATGAGAAATCGATTCGGTAACGCATTAGGACATCCCTAAACGACACATAATCGATCTGTCAAAAGTCAAATAAACGCTCGGAAAAGGTATAAATATACAATATACTAATTCAATGCAGAGTGATTTTTACTCTTTTGTAGTTAGGTTTCATTATCTTTTTCAATGTCAGAGATAGGACTGTACAAGTGTCCTGCCACCCTTCAAATTCATTACAAACTGTTGAAAAAATTTTTTTTTTTAAATTTAGGCAATATTTTCGAATCCCTGCCCTAGATTAAATCCTGGGTGTGCCATTATGTGTGATACTGTATTTGCGGTGCATGATATATTAAAATTGAGGAATCGTTTAATATTGTGTTCACTAAAATTTGGGTCAATACACTTAAGATATTCATATTTAATGTTGCTACTTTCATTTGGTATGTATGTGCTATGTTTTGTAAAATTCTTAATTATTTAATTACTTGTCTTTTAAAACGTCATACCTATTAATAAATGATGTTTTAGCATATTCACTGCTGAGTGTCTGAGCTAATACTTCATTTACATAATACGAAATACAATCCATTTTTACTGAACAGACATTCTTATAAGATCAGACTTAAAGTTCAACTTTGGCCTGCTCTCTGCAGTGGAGTGTGACTTTGGGCGGATTGCCGAACAAACGACTGATGTCGACGGTTCATCAGACTTAGTTACAGCTGTAGCCGGCCAATATTCAAACATTTACAATACATAAGATAACATGACGCTCCGTATATGCATCCATAATGCCGAAAAAGAGAAAAACTTTTGAAAATGTATTTTATTTATTTTTAGCATTCATGCTATGCTACACACAGGATGATGCTAATAATGCTGAAGGTATGTTCTATTTATTAATTTATCAAAAAAAGTACTGTTTAGAACATTATTTACCACTATGACTGTGAAACCCTTGTTGGGAATTTTTCGGCCATTGCTAAAAATAACATATTGAAACTTATTGAAAGTCGCAATGTGTTTATCATACAAAATAAGAGTTAAAGTTTATTTGTACCGAAGAAGGAAGCAACTACTGCACATCTGACTACATAATTCCAGTGATGGAGGAAAACAATCTACCCACAATATCAGGGATTTTGTTTTTATCAATATGTGTTAGATCTTATGATTTCATACACATTTAGAAGTGGCCAATCATATGGCTTAGAATTATTGTAGATCATTGAGTTGTTGACAGTATATCTGTGTTGTAGATGTATTCTATTTAGAATCATAAGTTAATTGATACATTTTTCATCAACGTTACTCTTTAAGGTAATAAAGGCAAAATATTGGGTTTATAAAAATGTTCTCCTTTGTTTATAGGTACCTAATTATATAATTATTGTACTGTTTTATCTGATTAACAACTCTTGACTTTATTAGTAGTAAATATAAAAAAGTTAACACACTAAATGCTTTTCTCTGTTTTGGATTCCAGAAGAATCATAGACATAAAATATGTGTTAATATGTGCATCTGTCTCGATTATCTTAGTTTTCTGTGATTTTTGTCTAAATCAAACATTTCTAGGAAAAAGATAAAACCCGGAATAGTAGAATTGTCAGTCTAACCTCTTTAGTTTGGCAACAATACTGATGTTGATGAGTTGTACTGGACTTAGATAATATGTAATAATTTATAAACTGGTTTTGTGTCTCGACACTTCATAATATCAGCTTATTTATGCATTGTTGCGGGCTTACGCTTATTTGAATTTTTGCAAAATGAAGTCTATATAACGAAGATATGTGTATATGTAAGAGAAATAAGATGAGTGTCGGGAGAAAAGAAAAGAGAAAAGAGTAGGGCGAGGTGCGAGGCTGCTATTGCATGCACATGAGTGTACGGTGCTTCTAGTTGCCATAGCGGATAGCGGCCCATACGCAAACCTCAAGTGATGTAACTGTGTTTGTACTGTTTGTACGTAGGGGAGATCTTGTACCGAGTGGAACTTCCCTTGATGGAGGAGATTACGCTCATATATCTAGAAGACGACAGTAAGTGCCCGTGCCCGTCACTGGACAGGGAGTAAAGTGTAGTTTGCGCGCGTGCCGTAGATACCTTCAACTCCCGCATTGTTATCATGTCCCGTCATACTTTAGATCTGGTAGATGCTCATTGAATAACAGTTGGAACAAATTAATCTCATTCCTCGCAACTGTCTGGTCTTCTGAATGGCCCGCACCACCCCGCGCCTCGTCTGCCCTCTTCTGGTAGACCGCCCCATGGCCCCGGCCCCGGCCCCGGCCCACTTCACCTTATCACTTCAGTACTTCCATCTCAGGGAGACTTTTTAACATTCTCTTTTTCTATCTTGCAAATACGTTTAACAAACATTTTTCTTATGTATATTAGAAATATTTTTGGATTCATATTTACTGTTTCTCATCGTGTAACCTAATTGGAAGGTACCGAGGCCACTGGAAGCACTGTAAGGCAATTGTCCATCTTCTTAGTTCTCATGTATTACCGCATCACCGCTGGCGTAGCAACAGGCGATCGTCTGCATGGTCCGCGCATGCAATAGCACAGCACAAGACGCTCGATACAAGCACTTCATCTTTTACTTTCTCATTTTCTATTTCAATATTTTGCATTCTGCTTTAGTGCACTTCGCATCGCTCTCTGCAGTCAGGAAGCGTTCTTGTCTTGAAAGGATTTTTACTCTTAGTGTCGGTGCATGCATAATCACTTCTTTTTGGTTATCATCATTTGTTATTCTTTCAGTACTGAATATCACTCTCCTCATGTTCAGTAGATTCACTTACCTGGAAGCTTCTCTCTAGTTACAGCTTTCAATGTTCTTTAATACAATTATTAGGTTTAAGGCAACTATTATTATTTAACACAAACACCGTGAGGGGTGTACTAACATTTTATATGGAATATTCACTAATTCCGGGTCATATAATATGGATATCAGGTTCAAATCCTGAAAAACCATAACTAAGAGTTATTCAAATAATAATGATTACATGTATTTTTGTAAAATGTTTTTGTCAATTATATGTGCTTAGTACCCATATAAATGTATCATTCATCCCTTCAGTATTGTAAAAATAATCCAAGGTAGAATAATTTCCATAACAATCTTTATGTTGCCAGGAAATCAATTTTAAACCTTTGAAAATAGTAAATTTAGACAAACAGAGATTTAATAGTAGAGAAAGGAAAGGTTATTTGCTTTTAACAGTACAAAGTGCATAGTTTTTATTGCATATACAGCTTCCTTACTAAATATTTGTTTTAAATTATCATGATTTAGTGATATGTTGATGTTGTATTGATGATTTTCATAACATTTCTAGGTCAAGAAGAAGCTGTATTATCATACGAATCCGTACAACAACTAACTATAAGCTACACTCGACCCAAAACTCGAAACATAATGAGGAACACTTAAATCATGTTACAGATTATGTAATTCTGAGTGTATGTATAATGTTGCCCTCTCTATTATGTAGATACAACTAGACCAAAGCGGGAATACGAAGTGGAATGGACGTGATTACCACTTTGTGGCGAGCCGAGAGCAGATGGAGAGAGATATACAGAATCACTTGTTTATAGAAGCGTGACAGTATAATGAGAACTTGTATGGTACTTCTGTTGCCTCAGTCAAACAAGTTGCGGAAAAGGTAACTACCGTATTATATACTCTAATGACTAATTAGTAATTTTTTATTTATTTAAAACATAATTGCAAAGTACAAATTAAAAATACTAAATTTGTCCTCACTGGGGTAACCCTGCCGAGGACTAATTTTACAATTTTTTATTATTTTTTAATTACTAACATACTAATTAGGTTTTCAAATCATAAAAAAATATATATATCGATGTGTAACCATGCCTTTTTATTTTTTCAGGGTAAACATTGTATTCTAGATGTCAGTGGAAATGCTATCAAGCGACTCCAAGTAGCGCAGTTGTACCCTATTGCAATATTCCTCAAACCAAAGAGTGTTGAATCCATAATGTGAGCTTTATTTTAAAATGAGTTAAGTGGTATTGTTTTTGAGGCTTTTGATATATTTTGAAACGATTTTCTTGTAGGGAAATGAACAAAAGAATGACAGAAGAGCAGGCTCGCAAAACGTACGAACGTGCAATAAAAATGGAACAGGAGTTTGCAGAGTATTTCACTGGTAAGTTGGTTGGAAAGTGAGATCATATTGCATTGTGTGGTGCGGGAGGAGTAATGGTTTGTTTGCTTGTCCTCCAGCCGTGGTGACGGGAGACACCCCGGAGGACATCTACGCCAAGGTGAAGGAAGTAATCGCGGGGAGAGAGCGGTCCCAGCATCTGGGTCCCGCAGCGCGAGGGGCTGTGACCCTCCCCCCCGTGGACTCTGCCCCCTCGTCCACCCCTCCGCTACCACCAGAATCTCACCCTCACTTAATCACTGTAAATACCCTGACAATTGTTATCGCCAGTCTATTTAGTGTACGGTGACTGTTTTGACATTTTTTGCATTTTTTTCGCGTTGCGGCGACCAGAACGATCGGCCGGATAGGGCAATAGAATTAGGCATACCAGGTTATGTTACAAGTCTACGCTTGTACAAGCGGTGTTTCGGTTACGCCGAGGTGAATGGACATTTTTAAAATATAGAAAGTTGACAACTCAAAATGTCAAAAGTGATTATAATAATAAATAATTATAGATCCTACTGCTTGAACGTACAAAAACCCGCAAATGTGTGTAAATTGCTAGTTTCCAATTTAGAACGGTTTTGGAAATAGTAATTATTATAGTAAGGCTTGTATGTTCCTTGGATTAGTTTGATAATTTAAACTCATTTACAAATACAAAAATGACAATAATGAAATATTATTCTCAAGTCAAGATAAAGCAATATATTATACTGTTTCCTTCTCCGAATTGTGTTTTCTATCGATCTATGTTATCGCACCAGTACTTAAGTCTTTTTGGACATTTTCCTCACTTATCGGACAAGATGGAATGAAGGTTTTAGTAATTACTATTTATTGTTGAATTTTTCTCTTTAGAAGAAAATAGCGCCATCGGCTGACATTTTCGGCGTAGTACTTTTTAGGTAATAAGTAATCAACTTTAAAATATAAGCGTGCCATCATAATAAAATATTAAGTTGATAAATAGTTGAATATGGTTCACACGGACGTTCCCCTTGTGCCGATCAGTAAGGTATTCCGCTAAAGAAAAGGCAAAAAATCAAAATGTCGCTCACCAAACGATTTTAGATTTTAAATATAAGTGAAAATATTAATTCAGAAATTCATTATTATATAATATAATATATATTGTCATTTTAGACAACCCTTTCCCCTCTTAGCTTGTGACGATGGCGTGACATCACAGAACTTGCACAGTGACTTGCTCCGTATCAGTACGCTAGTCGTGTGAGAACTTAGCTAGACTTATACTGACCGGATTTCTACACGCATCTGTCACTATGTCACGTCTCATTATTTGTCTCCTTGTCCAATTATTGAATTTTTAAAATGTTTTAACTTTTAACAAATTATATTAGGAAGCATTCTGACAATTTATCTATATATTAGTTGATTATATTGTATAACGTACTTTATGAGAAATGCCTTCCTTTCATCGTGCTGTTTTAATTGCAATAAATTAACGATTGCCGAGATCGCTAAATGTTTTGACAATTAATGAAATTAAACACTGTTGCATTGTCAACTCTCATATTTATAAAACTGTTAAGGAAAATGAAAATAAAATGCTACGAAAGCCAATCCTTGTTTTATTTAAGACGAGAAAAACTGTAAACTTGTTCAGATATCGAACCAGTGGGTAGCAAAATATTGTGGCGTGTGGAATAATAAAAAATGCTTTTAGGACATTTTTATACACTTTTTTTATTATCAACTACTTTATTTATATTATAATTTGTATTTTATTTACGTTTGTTCTTCGACAAGAAATTCATGAATGGAGGACAAATATGCCTTTGGTAGTGTTGCCTGGAGTTCTGGACCTTTTCAGCCATTTGTACTGAGCACTTTCCTTTACTTGTCCCGAGGAGTGTGTCGTGCGTAATAAAAGAACACCTAAGCAAATAGTCAAATAAATTAGGCATGAATGATAACATGAGACCCATTCCATAATAAATGTTCAAAATTGAAAACTGAAACAAATAACCACTATAATTTGAAGTGTTTCAGAGTGATAATATGATTTATGTAGCAATTTAGCAGCTTTATTATTGGATCTGCAATGTGTGCTACATAATTAAATAAAGACTTCACGAAGTCATATTTTTGGCATTAATAACAATGGGTGACTATCAAATTATCTTAACCAACATTTCTAAATTTTGCAGGAATTAAATAAAATAATTTACCAACATATTACATTACATTTACATTCTTTATCGTTTCAGAGTGATATGATTTATGTAAACAATTTAGCAGCTTTATTATTGGGATCTGCGATGTGTTCTACAAAATTAATAAGACTTCACAAAGTCATATATTTGGCATTAATAACAAAGAGTGACCATCAATTATCTTAACCAACATTTTCTAAATTTTGCAGGAATTCAATAAAATAATTTACCAACATATTACATTACATTTACATTCTTTATTTTGATTATAAGCATTCTTGAATTGTAAACAAAGCATAAATGATATATTTTTCTTTTTCTAAATTGATGAATGTAAAACAGCGTTACATTATGAAAAAGTTATTTTGGCCAAAAAAATTTGTTTTTAAGATAATTGGGCGTCACCCCATCGATATGCAAAATACACATTATTTATGCATCATTATACCTTTGCACAAGTTTTTCCACTTTGTTCTTTAGGATATTTGTATTTGTAGTATCCCATGGGAGCATTTCCATAAATCTGAGCTGAGATACTGTCTCCACAAGACTCATTTAACACACGCTCGGCGGTCTGGAAAATTAAATGTGGGAATACTAATCTAATCATTATTTTGAGGGTTAGGCAGGAAGGAAATTCACCAAGACTGGTTTCACCCGGACGAGATTTCTCTGGTAATTATGTGTCCAAATGCAGATCGACATCAAAGCAGGACTTAGCAAAACGGGACTATAAGACAATAAAGGACCACCAGGAGTGAAGTATCCCTGGGAATACTGTGGAACACCACTAACTTAGGCGAGTATTATTAACAAGGAAAGCGCGCACACAAGTTTTACTATGATTCGAGGGTTTTGGGTTTTTGTTAGGAGCCGGGATAGTGAGGTTTGGCTTGGAGGGGATTTTGGGGAGAATTTGAAATTACTCTGATTGGTAGATTAATAAAGGGTTTAACAGTGGAATACTGAGGTGAGTTAATGCAGCTGACTACGCAGAGCGATAATTCAAGACTGGCGTGTTTTAAAAGGGTGGGTGGCAAAAGCATCTGATTGAGGTAGGACAGAAATCTTCGAATAGAATAGAAAAGTCATCACCAGAGAGTCATCATCTTGGCCAAATCAAAGACAGAATGATTTTTTTATATTTTAATAATCTAAGAATTTGGTTATGCTCACTAATACTATTACTCACTTGTCTCAGAGTTTCACCATCAGTGTGTTTACCTTGAGGTAAAATGAAAAGATTTTCATTACCGATTGTTTGTTCAACAAGAAGAACTAGGTGTGACTGAA
Source organism: Micrasema minimum (assembly GCA_022494985.1). NCBI lineage: Eukaryota > Metazoa > Arthropoda > Insecta > Trichoptera > Brachycentridae > Micrasema > Micrasema minimum. Next base: position 40,778 of record JAGVSP010001148.1, read on the forward strand.
GACCTCTTTCCAAAGATTTAGTGTCATTCTTTTTATCTGCTTCTAAAATGGTAACAGAACACAATATAGCCTATATAGGATAAATAATACAGTGGAGGTCATTGGTCAAAATGTACAGGAGAGACCAAACACCCTACAATATGAAATCATTAAAAATATTTTTTGAAAATCAATTTGGTTTTGTTTTTCTTTTGTATTGGTAGATATATTTTACTAGTATGTGTCTATGTATGTAAAATTAAATGAAGTAGATCGCAGAATCGCTTCTGTTATAAATGAAGATCACATTTACAGCAAGAAACCTACCGCTTAACTCAAAAAATATAATATAAGTAACAAGTGTGTATTGATTGTGATTTTCATATTAGTATTTCATGTGTGATACCTTGGACTGGTACTGAAGCGTAAGACTGTTCATCCTCTACCTTCATGTAATAAAAATGATCAAGATACACTGTACTTGGTGTACTATGACGTGCCCTATGCACCATTAGGTGCGGATAAGGAAATTAGTAGTAATAGTAGTAAAGTCCATATCTGACCATAATATTATATTATTTTGGTTTATCTGACTAAATTGCAATCATTGTCAAGGCCTTGAAGAGGCTGTCACAAGAATTTTCACTTTCTTGTGTTGTTTAAACATACATCAGACATGAACCAAGTGCTTTCATTTATTCGATTGCCATGTTAAGGTGTCTGACCTGTTTCAATAGGCGCTAGTTTTAGTTTGGCGAACTCATCATTACACGCATCCTCAAAATCCTGAGCTGTTATTTTACTGATGTCTTCTGAATCAATGTTGGATCCATCTTTCTTCAGCTTTTCAGTCTGTATTCTGAATAAGGAAAAGATTGATTACAAAAAAAATAACTACACATTTCATCAAATGTCAGTTCAGATGGAAGATTTTTAATCAATCGGATTCAAGAACCTGTGAAATTTCTACTGATAATACTATTTTAAATCAACAATATGGACTCATTTGATAGTCTATTTCTATACTGAGACAACTTTAAAAAAATCAAATGTATGACTGATAATATTACATCGCCTATTATTACGATTATTTTTTTTTTTGGCTAAATAATTAAAATGGAAAATCACAAGACAGAGAGAGAAGGTGCTTTACTTCGAGTCTGTCTGTCTCTTTCTTCCTACTTCAATGGAAATATGCAAATGAGTCATACTACTACCAACATAATAGAATAGCATTTTTGGAAGGTGAATTTTGTAAATAAAAATTTTAATGTAAATATTGATTTCAAAAAGTTTTAGTGACGAAAATTATTTAAAAAAATAACTTCATTTTCTTTCCCATTGATAACAGTATATTGTACTTTGCATGTGTTTTGCTTAAAGTAATAAAGGTTTTGAATACAAAATACTTAAATCAAATTTATTATTTTTGTTGCTACTCATAAAAAACAAAAAGTTAATAAACCATGATGTGCTGGTCACCTTTCAACTTCTAGTCTTACTTCATGATCTGATTTACAGCTTTTCTCAACTTCCAATGTATCAAGTAAATCTTTATATTCTATTTGATATTTATTCAAGCTGGGAGTTACCAAAGGAAACCTTTCTACACAAATGGATGCTAAAATATCCCATTTAGAAGCCTGGGTGGTGAGACCTAGAAATACAGAAAAAGTCCGCATTATTTCAGACAAATATGAATAAGGATAAATTAAATCTTGGTCCACTATGATTAATTACGGCTTGGCTCTTAAATATGATAATTTAAATAGGTAAGGTTAACATAATAAATAAGTAATAATGTTTAGGTATGGACCACGCCAAAGACAGTTCCGTCCCATAAGCCATATTTCTAAACTTTAGATGAAAAAGAAAGAAATTATTCTTACTCGCCAGTTTCTAGTGCGATATATGTAATTAAGTAAAAGTGCTGATCTTGGAACATTTTGAAACAAATTAACAAATATTGTTTTGAAGAATGCGTTTTTTCTTTACACTAAACACTAATAATAATTGAGACAAATAATACAAAATAGAAATTATATTTAAAATATTTGACACACAACCTTAACCTAAAATTATTATTTCGATAGCTGTCAACGCTGTCAAAAAGAAACGAATATGTCGAAAAATTACGAAAACTCATAGAAATAAACGAATAGAAGAATAGTCTTTTTTTTTTTAGTGCGTTCTACCACCATTCAAATTTATTTATTGAGAGTAAGTAAGTAGGTAGTAGGATTTTGGTTGATCAGTTCAAACATATAATAGGTAGGTGCTACTTATTTAAAAAAAAAACCACAGAAAATAAAAAACAAAAAAAACTTATTAAAATCAAAATCTGATCCTTATCTTGTGACATCTGAAAAAATTGTGAGTGAAATTTGTGTTTTTTATTATTATTATATTTTCGATAAAACTTATACAAAATGGAATGGTTAAAATTAAAAAGTATGTCAATGTTATTCTTATTAATCATGAATTTATAAAAACATAAAATGAAGCACATTTTTGGTATTCTGAAAATTTTTTGATTGGTTGTATTCCGTTTTGAAACCATTTTATCTTTATTACGTCGTGAATATAATTGTACGGAACGTGAACTGTCCAAAAACCTATTTGTCAGAAATGCCACCCTTCCCACATGGATATGCAACTTCAGCTGAAGGAGTCGATCCAACCGGACAAATTTATTCATTTCCAAACCCAAAACCCAAAACGATGCCCCCCCAAGGGAATTTTTAAAATTAAATTTTGAAAATGAATGAACAAAAACCCCAAAACTAACAAAGGGGAAAAACTGAAAAATAATACCTATTTTAATAACATCTTTAAACTTCCTACGTTATTTTCATCCAAAAACCCATCTTCAAGTCAACGCTCGAACAAGCGTGTATCGGTTACGCCGAGGTGATGGGAACAATTTATTAAAAAATAGCCAGGTTTGACAACTCAAAATGTCAAAAGTGATTATAATACTAAATAATTATAGATCCTACTGCTTGAACGTCACAAAAACCCGCAAATGTGTGTAAATATAGCTAGTTTCCAATTTAGAACTGTTTTAGTGAAATAGTAATAAATAAAGTTAAGGCTTGTATGTTCCTTGATTAGATGAATTAATATAAAACTCCTTAACAAATACAAACATGACAATCAAGCAATAAAACTTCTCCAAGGACCAGATAAAGCAATATATTATTCTGTTTCCTTCTCCGAATGGTAGTTTTGTCTAGCGATCTTTGTTTATCGCTCACCAGAACAGTATGTCTGTTTTGGTACAATTTGTCCTGCAATTATCGGACACTAATGATGGATATTGTAGGTTTTAGTTTTTACTTTTTTATTGTTGAATTATTCCTCTTTAGATGAAAATTGCGCCATCGGCTGACGATTTTTCGGCGTAGTTATTTTTATGTAAGATGTAACTCATCTTAAAAAATATAAATGCGTAGGGCCATCTTATTTAAATATATTATGTTGAATATATAGTTTAAATTATGGTTCACAAACGGCACGTGCCCCCTTGTGCCCGATCTGTAAGGTATTTCCGATTATGTTAATAGGCTAAATTAGCAATATGGCGCTCACACGCTATCGATTGTTAAGATTTATTAATGTTAGAGTGAAAGCATATTAATTCAGAATTCTTTATTTTATAATTAGATAATAATATTATAGTCATTTATAGACATACCCTTTCCCCTACTTAGCTTGTGACCGATGGTCGTAGACATCACTGATAACTTGCACAGTGAACCTCTTCTTAGCTCCGTATCAGTACGCTTGGTCGTGTGAGGATACTTTGCTAGACTTTTAATGACCGGATTTTCTAACTCGCATCGGTCATTTATGTCCACGTATCATTATTTGTCTCCTTGTCCAATTATTGAATTTTTAAATTGTTTGTAACTTTTAACAAATTATATTAGGAAGACATTTCGACAATTTGTATCTATTTTATGTGTTGTATTATAGTATATTATAGTACTTTATGAGAAATGCACTACTTTTCATCGTGCTGTTTTAATTGCAATAATTAAACGATTGCCGAGATCGCTAAATGTTTTGAACTAATTAATGAAATTAAAACACTGTTGCATTGTCAGACTGCTCATATTTATAAAAATCTGTTAAGGAAAATGAAAATAAAATGCTACGAAAGCCAATCCTTGTTTTATTTAACACTAGAAAAACTGTAAACTTGTTCAGATATCGAACCTGTGGTTAGCAAAATATTGTGGCGTGTGGAATAAGGAGAAAAAGTTATTAAAAAACGCTTTTGGGTCATTTTTATACACCTTTTTTTATTATCAACTACTTTATTTATATTAATAATTTGTAATTTAGTTTACGTTATGTTCTTCGACAAGAAAACATGACATAAAAAATGGAGGACCTAAATATGCCTTTGGTAGTGTTGCCTGGAGTTCTGAACCTTTTCAGCCATTTGTACTGATCACTTTCCTTTACTTGTCCCGAGGAGTGTCCGTGCGTAATAAAAGATACACCTAGCAAATAGTCAAATAAATCTAGGCATGAAATGTAACATGAGACCCATTCCATATAAATGTTCAAAATTGAAAATGAACAAATAACCACTATAATTTTAAAAGTGTTTCAGAGTGATAATATGTATTTTCCTACTCCCATATTCCTTTTGTCTATGACTTCCTCTATCCCAAATTCCAACATTGTCTGTGGCACTATCCTTTCACAACGCGGGTAGACAAAACTTTTATATGTGACATAGTTGTTGTTTTACATCGTTCAAAAACCGCACGCGTCTCGTTTCGCATTCTTCTTACATCGCATCCGCTTTCTCATACGCAACTTACGCCGCTAACGCATCGATATTCAACTAAAACTATTCAAATAATCATCCCAGTTGTCAGTGTGTTTTATTGTAAATTCTTGTGCTGTTTCGTGATTAGTTGATGTGCAGTGGCAGACCAGATTTCCTGTCATCATCCTTCATTCTCCATCAAAGGTAGGGACAATTTTGTATTGGATTGATTGGTGTGGATACCCTGTCGTCGCCTGGGAGCTGGGTCTCGTTTAGTCCATCTTCTCCCGCCTTAATCTTATATTAAATTTCTTTCCCGCATCAGCATCGGCTCTAGTTCCTTCGAATTAAAATCGACAAAATCGCTATTCGCCGCATCATAAAATGGTACCTGTCGAGCCGGACCTCTAAACCAGTAATTTAACCAGTAATTTTACGCTTTTGTCGGTTTTATTTGAGGACTAGAGTCATACTTATTATCTTTGTTGCAAAAATAATTCGTATTAAAAATGAATTTGAGTTTGAATGCCATCTAGCGTAAATCAAGGCAACCTAGATTTCGATAAACACGTACTGATTTCAATTCGCAAATAGGTAATAGTAAGTGATTATCTTATTCGTCCATAGATGTCACTTTATTTTGTTGCCTTATTTTTGTTTGCATGTTTACAGTTGTCACCTGTCACAATTATAAAAAACATCCGCACGCATAGTACATATTCATCTGTCATTTATAGAAAGTTTTAAGTTGAACACTATTAGGTTATATTTACCTTTATATATAATATTAGTTTTTCGTTATATAAAGAGCAAAATATTATTATTTATTTGCTTCTTTATAGCGCAAAACGCCCGCATCCATTATTAGGTTATATTTACCTACATAACCGTTTGGTTTTTCATTACATTATTAAAGAGCAGAACATTATTATTTATTTGCTTCTTATAACGCAAACGCACGCATCTGTTTATTTCTTCTTAGGTATAAGATTACATGTTCTTGTTCTGTAATATTTACCTATGAAGATAGATGGGAAACATAATTTTTAACTGATTATTGTTTTTTCATTATACTCAACGCACCCATAGATACAAACAAAACATGTACGTATCTTGTTGTTAACTATATTGTTAACCCCACGCATCCATAGTACGTATATTCCATATGTACGTATGTCGTATCTTTCATTTAAATGTAAGTTGAAATACTATGTCATACACTTACATTATTTAGTATAAACTTGTTCTGTAATACTTACCTATGATATCAAGATTGTATGTCAAAAGTCAGTACATAATTTTATATTATTGTTTTGCTTCAATACTCAACGCATTCATATATACAAATGTATAAAACATATTTACGCATCTAAATGTAAATATTGAAATACGTTCTGTCATACCTACTTACATATTTATTATAAAATAAATTGTCATGTAACGGGCATGTTATGACATTTAATTTTGGATTAATTAATTTAAAATTAAATAGGCATGTCTCAACATTTTTGAATAATATATAATTTTTGTTTATAAATATCATTAGGTATTTTATTCTATAAAGTACTTTAAATATTAACGCTTTATAAATAGGTACGCATTAAGTTCACATAAATAATTGTTTTGCGTTTACGTATATATTCTTAAACATACTCAAAATCATAAATAATTTGTAACTTGTTTTTTCGTAAATTTGTATTCACACTATATCTAACATTTCGTGTATACTACATTGTAGTTAATATTACAATTTCTTAAAGTCATATCAAAGATACGCGCAACTTACAATTGGTTTTTTCTAATCAAGTTATTATTTTCATATTTATTGTAGTCATATTTATTACGTTACAATGGCAACGCAAAATACATTCTCATCAGCTTCATACAACGCAAAACAAATCAAATTACTTGAAGCGAAAAAATTAACATATTTTTCAATAACAAAGGCATTACATGATAGTATACCTAATATAAAAACTAGGGCGTCTATTTCGTGTTTTGTAAATAATGCATCATTATTGTGCGATATACGGGATAGATTTTTTGACATAGTAACTAACTTAAATGAAATCAACATGGATTTAGATCCAGAATTTACGCCCGATTTCGAGATTTTAAACACATATGACGAATTATACGCAACGATCGAATATACTAGAAAATTATATGAAGTCAATACTTCAAAGGTTTCTGAAGCTCAACCTACCGCAAAAAATAACCATAATAATAATTTGTCCAATACAAATAAACCGCATGCTTATAAACCTAAATCTCAAAATATATCTAAGTCATGTATGACTCATTTCAACACATCCAATAATTCGCATACATTCAAACCCTCATCAACAAATAACTGTTCCATTCTCAATTTGTACTCAAACTCATTCACAATTTGACAACTGCAAATTGTTTTTAATCAGCATAAATACACATGTTACATTTTTTATTGATGATAAATCTGTTACAACAATTTGTGATGAAAATGAACCAACTACTTCAACCGCACAGAAATGTCAATGGCAATGTGTGCCAGCAGCAAATTGCAACATGCAACAATCATATTACCAACTGCACAAGTATATGCATATGCCACTGGACAGGATAAAAAGGTTATCAGATGTTTAATAGACAATGCTTCTCAAAACAATCTGATTACTCTTGAGTGTTGTAAGAAATTAAATTTAAAAATAACCTCCTTGAATAATTCTGTTATTAAAGGGGTTGGAACAAGTTGTAGACCTGTACATGGTCATACGTCATTTCATATAAAATCGCGCATTTCTAATCAAGAATATACTATTCAATGTTTGGTATTAGACCATATAACTGACGCATTACCTACTAAATCATTGACTCTGAGATCTATTCTCAGTTAAGCACAGTTCCTTTAGCCGATTTCAATTGGAATGTTCCTGGTGAAATTGAAGTTGTCTTAGGAGCACAATTGTTTCCTTACCTATTAATGGGTGGAAAAATTACGGTGCCACATATGTCACCACTAATTGAAACAACATTAGGTTACATTATAATGGGTAATGTACCTTACGCGTCTAAAAACTCGACAAATAAATTACCGCAATTTACCGTATCGCAAACTTCAACCTTTAATCCGCTTTATTCTTTAAATAATATTTACGCATTTTCTGATTCCACGATAGCTTTATCCTGGATTCATTCATCACCGCACCGCTGGTCTATCTTTGTTTCTAACAGAGTAGCCAAAATCCAGGAAAACTTTGATTCTAAAACCGTTTTTTCATATTTCTGGGACAGAAAACCCCAGCAATTATTTATCTAGAGGCCTTTTGCCTTCTCAACTCATAACATATATGATCTTGGGTGGCATGGCCCTGGATGGTTACTTAACCAACCAGAGTCGTGGCCTACCAAATCATTTGTTTCATCCGCAACTTCAGAAGTACCTGATGTCAAATCCAACGCTTTTACTTCCACAATAAAACAACCTCCTGTTTTATATCCGCTGGTCCTTCGAGTTTCCTCTTGGAATAAATTACTTCGTGCAACGGTATACGTACTACGTTTTGCACGAAAATTAACGCACTCTAAACATATGGAAGTTGAGCACTGGAACTGCGCAGAACGATACCTATTGTTCGCATTTCAACAACATCATTTTTATATTGAATATGCAGCGCTTTTAAAGTATTTGCATATATTGCGTGCCAGACAAAAAGTGGTGCACTAACGACAATCCTGTGCAAGTAGGCACGGTTGTTCTTATACATTTAGAGGATGTATCACCATTTCGGTGGCCATTAGGTAGAATCGAAGAAGTCTTTTCCTGGATCTGATGGAGTCATTCGAGTAGCTTTAATGCACACTAAGACTGGGGACGCTCAAGCGACCAGTATTGAAGCTTTGCCCTTTACCAACTTACGCGTAATTAGATTATTTTATTTTTTTATTTTATTTATAGAATACATTAGCAAATTATGGTTCTTTATAAATTTCATGTTGTACCAAACACTGAAATTCTATCGCATCTCTAATATATTAGTATTAACACTTACCGCATATCATGCTTTAATAAGCATTGAACTATTACATCATTTGTAATACATATTTACATTAAGCTTATCTATAGATTTCATGCTTCGTTAGGCATTGAAATCTTACCGCATATTTAACATCGCATTCAAACTCATATTTGTTTTACCGCTGTGCATTACTTTGTTGTTTTTTGTTTGAAAGCTTTACAACCTTTCAAGGCGGGGAGGATGGTTTGGCGTTTTTTGGGTTTTCAGAGCTTACTGGGAGGATTTCACACTTTTCATTCTTGTGACAAGTTGCCCCAGTAAATCCTTGACTCCTACTCCCATATTCCTTTTGTCTATGACTTCCTCTATCCCAAATTCCAACATTGTCTGTGGCACTATCCTTTCACAACGCGGGTAGACAAAACTTTTATATGTGACATAGTTGTTGTTTTACATCGTTCAAAAACCGCACGCGTCTCGTTCGCATTTCTTCTTACATCGCATCCGCTTTTTCTCATACGCAACTTACGCCGCTAACGCATCGATATTCAACAAAAACTGTTCAAATAATCATCCCAGTTGTCAGTGTGTTTTATTGTAAATTCTTGTGCTGTTTCGTGATTAGTTGATGTGCAGTGCAGACCAGATTTCCTGTCATCATCCTTCATTCTCCATCAAGGTAGGGATGATCGCCGCATCAGTGACCATCAAATTATCTTAACCAACATTTTCTAAATTTTGCAGGAATTAAATCAAATAATTTTACCAACAGTATTACATTACATTTTACATTCTTTATTTTGATTGTAAGCATTGTTGAATGTAAAATTTTCAAAACACCGGTTTCGGGGAGTACGTTCCCCATCGACTGGGAAAAAACACAAATTAAATAAATCTTTTCAAAAAATACAGTTTT
>JAGVSP010001149.1:0-40883 GCA_022494985.1 Micrasema minimum
TTGTTAAGAACTCTAAGTACAGAAAGGATCCAAGGTAGGGTGAGTTAATAAAGAACAAATGAATTTATCTCTTTTTTCTCCTTAGGTACTTGGAAATAAGTGTGAGACGTCCCCTATCCCAGGGGACGAGTGCTTCCAATTCACATCACGTTTGGCACTGGGAAAACAGGAGACTGTATTAATTTCCCACCGGGACTAAGAAAACCCTAAGGTCGATGGGAGTTGACATGCCGAACTTTGAAGGGCATAATGTACAACCTAACTTAATAAGATACAAACCATTTTATAGCTAGTATGTTAATGACACTTGATTGTATTTAAAATAGTTTATAAAATTTTTAAATTTTTAGACTTGTACTGAGCTACCTACAGCTTATTCTAAATTACCTTACTATTTGGAATTTGAAACAAAACAAGAAATTTTCATCAAGGCTGTAAATTGATTCAACGTATTAAGAACGTCTTTTCTTTTAATGACAGGCTTTCCTCGGGTACAGGGAATTTATCATCATTTTTACTCTCGTGTTAATTTGTTTTAATAGTGTAAAATATATTGCTACTTCAAAAAAGTCTGCGTTTTATTTTTTACATAAGATTTTGTCAAAAAAGCCGTTTTATTTGGTGATAATTTTTTTTCTTATTTATTTATTTATTTATTTGACTTTTTGTACAAATAGTTGTGTACATTGGCGGGTTTATTGCCCAAATTGGCAATTTCTTCCAACCAACCAATATAAGAACGTAGTGCGGGTATTTATCGTAAGCGCAATAACAGATCTTCAATTTTTTTTTACCTTTTAACATTCTCTTCATCCTCCCCATTAGTACACACACACACACACACTATCACACTCAATGTCTACCTAGGATAGACGGGAGGTAAAACAGGAATAAAATTTAAGGAAGAGATAGGAAATGTTTTCTTCATTTTTGTTAAGAAAAACGCAGTTTAAATTCATTTTTTTCCGGCCGACATTACCTCAAAAAGTTTGTAACGCAACGTTTCGTGTAGTATAATTTTTAAGAAAAAGTGAAAAATGACTTCTAATTAGTTATAGTATCATGCATACGAATCATGATCACGAATCTCGATATATGGAAAGATAACTGAGTTGTCTTCCACTAACACTCGATAAACACAAAACAATTTTTTTTCCTTAAAAATATATGTTTCGGTATCATATTTTAAAAACTTTTTTAACGACCATATGAAGTAGCTCTGTAGATGTATTGATGAAAAGATTCTTCCGTTCTCGTTCTTATCCGTATTTAAAGGTAAATAAGAAAATACATTAGTAAGCCACGTGTAGTGTACATACTTTGATTAGTTATTTTATGAAGGCACGTAAGAAAAAATGGAAATACTTTTCAAATCGAGAGTTTTTTCTAAAAACCAATAATTAAGTTGACTCAATGTTTGTAGCTGTCACTTTGTAGTTTTTCCCATCGAAGGATTTTTTTCTCCGAAACAGGTTGGCAATTTTAAAAATATATTATTTGATATAAGTAGTTCAAAGCGAAAGTATTATTATTGTCCCTAAAGGAAAAAATAAAAATTGAAAACGCAAAGAAAAAAATTAATCTAAAACGTAATACGAACTCATTTTATTATAGGCGACATTATCTTTTTTCTGGATTCTTTTTATACTACGTGGGTATCTACTTTTTCTAAATACGTATCACTTCTTGTAAATCACGTTAAACGTTCCCTTACATCTCCCGACATTCTTACACTATAATGTCTTAACAGAATCTCCTCAATCTTTTAATTCAAGACAAGCGAGAAAAATGTTAAATCTTCGCATGAGATTACGCAGAATTTGTAAGTCAAATGCGATTACTTTGACTGAAAGCGGGGGCTTAAGGGGCGTACAAATACTAGAAAAAAATGTGTTTTGCCCTATATTTATAACATGAGCCGAAATTGGGGAAAAGTAAGATAATTAAATTAAAACTGGCTAGCTGATTCCGTAGAATTTTATTTTGATATTAAACTATTTTTATTTTGCTGCCACCTTTTCATAGTTATACTGAAAGATTAAGATATGAAAAAATGAGGGCCTCACGCTATTTTTTTCCACAGAATTCATGCATTTATTTAAAAAATCGGTCTTGGTACTTTTCTAGATAACAGTTTGAAGAATAAGTGTGCGATAGTTTTTTTTTAAAAGCTTTGTGGCTGTAAACAAATTTGCAACATTATTTATATCAAATATTTATTTTTACACACACCAAAATTTCTGACTCTGGCCTCAGGTGCAGCCTTTAATATAGCACTTAAGCCCAATACAAAATCGTTGAATGTTAACTTAAGCCAAGGATTTTTAAGCAAACGCTGTGATGTGATCGGCCGGTTGAAGTTAGACGATTTTAAACGAATGAAGGCCGATTTTCGTACATTAAAAATACCCGTGTCATCTCCTTCTAGTCTCTGTTCTCCGGGGATTTTTTTCATTAATCCGATTAGCATTTGGGTAGCAAAAATGTTAAACTGCTAAGGACGTAAAAAGGGATTTTCTGTAATCACTTTACATAACATAATCGACTAATTTCACTCGAAAAATAATGCTTGGCATTGAAAAAATTAGTAAATCTAGTTGGTATAGTAAAATAACGCTGTTAACAAAAAGTAAAGTGATAAAAAATATCATAACGAAAATAGTACTTACTTAAAACGCATTTGCAAATAGCATATAAGATAACTGTGCATGAGGTTGCGGGTTCGATTCCCGTAGAGGGTCAACACGAAATATTTATCTACATGTGATTTTCACATTGATATTTTATGTGTGATACCTTTGACTGGCACTGAAACGTATGACTGATCTTCACGTAATAAATGTTGAAATGTACGGATGCAGTGCCCTATGCACCATGTGGTATGGATAAGGGAAAGTATTTCAACCTTCTGAGGCTATTGTATAGATTTCTAGTGATATTGTGTAAAATTACGAATAATTTTTATTAATTATAAATAGCTTTGCAATGTTGGGCATATCCGGCCAGTTGTAGAAATAAAGAATAAATATTTACGTGCACACAAACATTTACAATGTACAAGGTAAATAAAGGATGAAGGTATTAAGAATAAAGAAATATGCTTTATTGTTCAAATATAAAAACTTATTTTTCTAAAAGGATATCCTTCTTACGCCATTTGAGGAGTGCTCCATTTGACAAATGCTTTTGCACATCAAAAGATTAATGTAATGTTGTCGCAAACAAAAATGTGAAATCAATAAATTTACATTTTGTCCCTTTCGTAAAGATGTTTGAAAAGTTTTCAATGGTTTTGTAAACAAGTTCTGGTATTTACCTAAGGGGAAATAGATTTTCAGAAATATGTATTGGAAATAGTTTTTGTATCATCTTTGACTTAAAATTGATTGTCTTTCGATAGTTGTAAATATTTAAAAAGCAAAGACGGTTTTTAAAGGTTCTTTCTTCTTCTTTCTCAACTATTGTTCATCCACTGCTGGACAGAAGCGTCCCTCATGTTGGTCCACTGCTCTCTGTCCTTTGAGCTGCCATCTGGATCCTGCAGTACTTTTGATATCGTCTGTCCATCGTCTTGGTGGTCTTCCTACGGGTCTCCTCGCAGCTCTAGGTCTCCAGTTAAGGTGATTTTTCTTTGATTTTCTTTTTTCATCCATCCCCTAAACTGTATCAGTTCATTAGAAAAGCTAGTGCTGTGTATATTATAAACTTACTGTTATTTTTTACATTCTTACTTACTCCAAAAGACCATAAATATACCTCCTTAACGATAACATTTCACTATTTCAGATTTTAAGTTATTTGCTCCTAGCCCTCCTTTTCACTCAGCTCATCCAAGTTATTGTGTATTGTTGGTTAAAAATGCTTTTTTGACCTAGAGGTGCAAATAAATACGATAAGAAAACATATAAATAAACCTCTAAAAACATTTACAAAACTGAAAAAATGACATTATAATCTTCGAACAACAATTTCAGAAAAGTGACATATCTACGTCATCACTTGACATCTACGTCACACGTTCCGTGTATTGACCTAAGTGCTGGAGTCTTTAGACGGTGGAATTTGATAATAAGTAGTGTTATGAAGTTAACCCTAAATTTGTTTAGAAAAATCCCTTCTAGTGAATTCTTGTTCGAAGATTATAATATTGTTTTTTTACTAATAAAATGAACTCTGCAGTTACCTGTTTGCCGTAGACACTCTTGGCATAATAAAACGAAAGCCCTTTGTATCTTAATTTGGTCCTTTATTCCCTTTCAGCGGTCCTTTGTTCGACCGCGAGTGCCGTAGGGACGGTGGGGGAGTTATATTATGATGGTTTGCCTAAACCGCTACGACAAGGAATACTCTACGACACGATATCAACCGAGGGACAGCAAACTGGAAAATAAATACAAAAAAAATACAAAAAATTTCATGAGAAAAAATTGCTGTTGAAAATAACTACATGTCTACCAAACGATCATGCCATTTCCCCGAAAGGGTAACGTATTTATTTTCCTTTATTCCTATCCAATGGTGGATAGGAAACTGCATTGGTATACAAAGTGCAGTGGCTTCTCGGCCTGTTAACTAAGATCAAAGTGTAATCTTGGTCAATTGCTACATGAAGGTAAGATGATCAGTCCTACTCTTCAACGCCAGTCCAAGGTATCACACATGAAATATTTTTTTGTGATCCCTAGGCCTTGAAATGCATTAAAAAATATCGGTACCTTTACAAAAACGACATGTGATGTTATTTAAAAAAATACGTAATTAGTTTCAATATTTTCTAAAAATACGTAGAAATGTAGAAAAACCACTGATTTCTTTGTATTACCCTATTAAATAAGTTCACAAAGTAATCTTTAGGGAGTCATCCCTTACAGGTGAACTACCCCTGCCTTCGTCACCCCTAAACCGTCAAGATAAAGGACCTCGGATATACTCGCCACATGAGAATTAGCATTGTTCCGCTTTATCCGGAATAAAGGCTGACATTTCGCTACCCCCAGAAGACGGGCGGAGGTAGGGGTGGGACAGGCTATTAACTTAATTCTTCATTTGCAGTTGTGACTCGCTTTATGGCCGCACGGCTTAAGATATTTTGGTCAAGTGGGCTTCGCTGGAATTAGTTAGGCGGCTAGATACTGAAAAACAAAAAATAATACGGAGTAATTCGAAATTCTAATCAAAATTAAATTTAAAAAATGTTTTCATGTATCTACTCGTACATTACAAAAACTCAATAGTTCACTTGCAACAAATTATTAACATAAATACCCTATGCCTGGAATCGACTGCCTTCGCACTTACGCACCATTAAGAGCCCTTGTCAATTTCGGTCTCAATTAAAAACGCGAATTTTTTAAATCTTCACATGTTAATTCCCAGAATGCGTAATTGCCCTAGTCTGCCCGAGTTTCAGGTAATATTTATAGTCTTCTGCTAAGAGCTTAGGTCTTTAATTGTTAAGCACCCTTTTGGTGATTTTTCACAAAAATGGCGGTATATAAGCTAGCCGATTAATATTATAATTTTAATTATTTTACAAAAACATCTTATATGTGCAATGAAAATGAAATGTTTGATCCTTATGATATATGGATAGTATGGCCAACCCAAACTAAATTAGACTATGCGTGTGGGCGGGACATTGCTACCCTTGTTACTGCCTAGAGTTACAATGTAAATGGTACCATTTGAGATTTCAAATAAATTAATGAATGTATTTTACATATAAATAAAGCGACTGAATTAAATTAACAAAATTGAATTAAATACTGAATTTGCATACCTTTAGACAGCGATTTCATCTTAAAAACATCATTTTGAGTTTGCCCAAATGCATGTAAAGAAATTGTCCAAATACAAAACGCTTTCAAAAACTTATGCGTTAAGAATTTGAACAAAATAGGTCAAAAAAGTAATCGGAATAAATAAATTCAGAAGGCACTTCTGCAGTGATAAAATAATTTTATAAAATAAAATGTTATTATTTTAATAAAAAAATTATTGTTAAAATGTCACAAATGATATTCGCAAATAGGCGGAATGGGAAAATATGTATTTCATCAAAGGGTCATTTACCTGCGTCAATGACAGGTCCATAAGCCCTAAAAATCTTTGAATCCATATTCCTAAGCTTGGAAAAATTTTCCTTTATCTCTGTTTAGATATTGTTCATTATTAAAAATTGGCTTGAAGCATAAAATTTTCTGTGAAGCCTAAAAATAAAATGAAAAACTTAAAAAATTATATGAGGTCGGTGGCGGTGACTCCAATAAATAAATAATAAATAATTACCAGTAAATTATTTTCAAAAAGTCTATAATATATAGTTTATAATAATGGGATGCTTCAATACCTACCTACCCTATTTTATTTAGAAGTCGATAAACGTTTCTGCACAGAATAAAGGCCGCAGGCGACAGACAAAATGTAAAATAACGCCTGTCACATTCGTTCAAATTTCAAATTTGGAATGCATTTTCCCGCCGAACGAGGTGTCGTGAGCGCGGGAATAAGGTAAATTCATATTGACAGACCCCCAAAAACAAATTTCACGCGGATCACACAAGATGGCGGATGCTTAGGTAGATAGACAGCAAAATGTAAAATCAAATTAAAAAGTCTCTAATATGATGCCATTTTATAAATATAGTAGAATTTTATTGAGTTTTTATAGTGAATTGAAAAATCGGGTAGATACTCCCGATTATATTTAAGCCATTTTTCAAAAAGATCTGGTCATATGGCCAAGTACCTACTATGTTGTAGGTACATATCTACATACACGATAAAATAAATTGGCACATTCTACGGTTTTTCTTTAAATTTTCTAAATATTAGTCAATGCAACAAACGTTTGGCTTCCGCTTCGTTTAAGACTTTGGATATTCCAGGTTCGAGTTGACATAACAGTTATTTTTCTCAAGCTTTAGTATTTTTAACTTAATTCTTACAGTACTCATCTAAGAACAAATCGTAAAATGAAAAGGTTACCGTTACCAAAACTTTAATGTACTCGTACACTGCACTTGGTGTACCGATGCAGTGCCCCATGCACCCATTGGGTATGAATAAGGGAAAGTAGTCGTAGTATTTGTCCACCTAACACCTAACCCATTGAATTGGTAAACAAATAAAATCAATTCTGTAAAAATGCTTGTATCTGTTTATTGAAATACTATAACATAATTTTCTTAGAAAATAATTGAATACCGCTATCTCCTCTTCTATTATAATTTTGATCTCTTAAATCGTTACATTTAAACATCTACCATTTGGTATTAATTAATGATTGATTTAAAAACGTGTTGTAACACAAAATACCAATATACAAACAAAGTCTGTTATTTCGCAAAAGAACACAAAACACGTCTTACAAAAACATTTACAAACATAAAGCGTTAAAATTGCGTAGATACAAAGACAGTTACGATCAAAACAAAGGGTGCTTTGATCTTATACAGAAATAGTGTGAATTGTTGCTTGAAAATATTGATGGTTCAACCATGACCCGATTTATTCATCGCTTCGGTAATATGTTCAATGTTTCTACTTTAACACTATTTTATGAGTGTTAAAACTATTTTCAAAGAATACTTTAATACTTTAATAAAAGTAGTGTTTGTGCACGTCTATACAATAAAATAATACGTCTTACATTTTGTAATGCTATTATAAAGTAACTCAAAATAAAATAAACTCAAGGTTCCACCTGAAATATCGTTAGAAATATCGGTGTTTTCAAAATGATACTCCGGATTTGTTGACTACCACAAAGCTTCAAAACAATTATGACTACATATACCTACCTCAAAATATTTTGTAAGGAAATACCGTATCGATTTTTTAAAAAGTGTATAGATACCCAAGAAAAAAAAAGCGAGAAGCCTTTTAAATATTTTTATTTTATTTTTCAGGATATCAAAATTTACAATTATTAATTAAAAGCACTAGAAATTTTAGGGAATTAGCATTTCAGTTATACGAAACCAAATTATCACAAAATTTATTTGAATAAATAAAAAAATGCATTGTACAAACCATGCGAGACGGGTCTAAATTTGATACATATTACATTGCAGAGTGCATTACTCAACTCATTTCCGGTATACAACGGAAAGAGCCCGTAGACGAACTGAAACTTTATCCATAAAATTGAAAGCTTTAAACAAGAAGCTTTTCACTAGTAATGGGGGTAAGCGAATCAAATCGAATGTTTTAACGAATTTTTTAGTATTTTATTTGATACGTTTGATGGTTCCCTCAGATAAGTTTTTTTAGATAAAAAAATATCTACATTACTGTGAGATATGTGTGTGAAAGAGACCGTGTGTGAGGGCGACAGAAGATGTACGAACGTATGTGTGTATAGAGTACGGTTGCTGTGCGCCTGGGCATTCCTAGTTAGAGCATAGAGAAGCCAACATTGTACTTTGTTAATAAACCCCAAATAAATGTCAGCCATGTTTACTTTACATGTATTTAAGCCCCCAATAAATACTCGTACATCACAATTCCAATAATTATCTCTTATCGACAAAATTAAGAAAGGTATATATTTCATTTTATATCCATACAGAGATAAGGTAGAATTTTTTTTCAAATTCAGGAATATGGATATTCGAGTGATTACAGGGCTTATGACCTGTCATTGGCTGGGTTAAGTCATAAGCCCTGGGCTGTCATAAGCCCTGTAAACGCTCAAATATCCACAATCCTGAAATTTGAAAAAAATCTACCTCATCTCTGTAGGATATATAAAATGAAATATATACCTACTCGCGTCTTGGGATAAAATCCAGATTGGTGTACAATTATTTGAACACGCCCAAAAATGTTGTTAAGAAAGGTATCTTACGATGGTCATGTAGAGCGAATGGATGATGAAAGAACGGCTAAATGAATCTATGATGCGAGTGTGCCTGGATCTAGAAGTCAAGGAAGGCCGAGAAAGACATGGCATGATCAGGTACAAAAAATATTTGAAATCGGTCATGTGAAAAGTCGGAACAATCGACGTGCGTGCGTGAGAAGATGTATGAACGTGGAGGAAGCAAAATAAGTGTGCCGGGACAGAGTGGTGTGGCATTCTCTGCCTACTGAAAATGGCGTGATGGTTAGTTAGTAATAATATGCTCTTTTAGCTTTTCAAAGTATATTATTAGATAACGCCTGTACCAACTTGGTACGTACTACGACAAACAATATTCCAGTCATTCTACTCCAAGAACTAAACCATACAAATTTGCACAAGATATTTGATACCATTTCAGTTCAGACTGTTCCACTGTATTTCTCGGTGAACAAATGCACATGCCAGTCACATGTGACGTCAGTGCACCTAACATGCTGCACTTGCACATGCACGTGGCACAGTGTAAAGTGTAAACTTGGCATATCTGCATATACCTATCCTATGGGATGCCGGCAATTATTCTATCCTGATAACGCTTTCATAGTTGCTCCAATTACGCTGGAATCGGGATTCGAGATGTGCAGTTATTTAATTATACGTGAATTTAATTAAAGTTTCGCTCTATCAATACCGAAAATACGATTTCATTCCGAGAACAATCCATAAAAAATAATCAAACTAGGTAGGGTGGGTGTTATAGTAACTGAACATGCTATATTAATTGGACGCCCTAAATTAGATATTTAAAAAAAAAGCCTACTCAAATTTACTTCTGCCAGAAATATGTACCTTTTTAGTGAGTTCTTTTTTTTGAAAAAATTTGAAAATAACATTTTATTTGACAAAAAATCTCAAAAAACTTGTGAAAAAAAACTTTTGGATGTCTGTAAAGTCGGTTTACGGACAATTTTACGTGATAACGTCATAAGAAAACATTAATGAAAAATACCATACTTTTATGAATTGAATTGAATGATTATTACTGAATTATCATTATTTTGTATAATACAAAGAAGGAGTTAATTGAAAATTACATTTTTTTCCAATAATTATCATTTTTTTGCACTGTCTCCCTTCTACTCGGACGCATCGGCCGATGAAGTGGAAGTGAGATAGATGCGTTACAAACCGAACGCTTAAGCCGATCGTGCCTCTCTATCGCTTGTTCCGCGCTCTCGCTTGCACACTCGGCTCAGGCGGAACGTTACAATGAGTCATGCTTTTTCGTAAATGCAGCCGGCGTTCATCGATTTTTTAGACGTTTCACGTCAAAAACATGATCTTGTTAGCCCTTTACACTAGGAAAGATTTCCAAGCTTTGGACAGTGCAAAAACTACGTGGAAGGCTTGAATGTGTCAGTTTAGTCAATGTTGTAAATATTAAATTTTTTATGTTATTTGTATTGAGAATATTTTGACACCAGAACGTTCTCCATTTTTCATTTAGTTATCGCCCAAAAAACGAATATTCGATTCTAGACAAAACGTCCCTATTTCCAGCATAAGATACTAGAAGTCTAAATCGATTCATGTATATACTCTAATTATGTATGACTTTGTACAGTAGTGAGGCAATATACGCATTTACTATCATCCGGCAAAAGCGTTATGGTTGGCTGGGCCATATACCACGTATGCCTCCTGAGAGCTTTAATTAACCATGCTAGCCTTTTTTCAAGACATCAGGCGTCCTGAACGTCCACTGCTGACAGTCCGTCGGCAATTTACGTCAGAACTACGGGACGTTTACCCAACTTGGGAACTGCACGGGAACTGGCGGCTGATTTGGCTTGGAGACAATTTGTGAAATCCATATGCTCCACATAGAAAGCGGATATGGAATTCATAGGGAAACACTACTAAATAACAGTGATTTTTTGTTTTTTTAAGTCTAACTCTCATAAATATTAATATTGAATGCGAAAATGATTTTTCTGTATAAGAAGGGAATGTAAGAGGCTTTGATTGGGAGGGGGTGGTTTGTTTTTATTCCTAAAGGGCATATCTAGGACGTATCCTTGGGGAATATGGATGTAAGAGGGGACGCATTACGGAAGGTCATATTATTTACTACGAGACCAAGACTTTTCCTTATTTTCGGGCTGAAAATCTAATGGTATGTATGAATGTCTTCAATAAAAAAAAAAACATTTAATCATTACACACTTTATGATAGATACTCACTTTTTAGTTCTGTTTGGGAATAAATTAAATGACAACAAATTTTTTATTAGAAGCACCCACTTTGTAGTTATTCTATCTAAACTGTTTATGAAATTATCTATGATAGATTCGGGGACTTATTAGAATCTCCGAATCCCACTCCAGCACTTGTTTCCTGGAGGCCCAATTTCCAGAGGGGAACTAAACGTCACGCCATTTCCCCAGGCAGAGAGAAAAATCACTTTTGCATACTTTTTGCTTCCTCCACATTCATCAACTTCTCATGCACGCAATCGATTACCCTTACATGCCCCTCCGTATCGTGATCATGCCAGCGTCTTTTAGCCTTCCATTACTTCTACATTCAGGCACAGCCATCATATATTTTTTTACTTTCATCATATTCGCTCTAATGACCGCCAACGTAAAAACTTTCTTAAATCGATAAATCTCAGCCTTTGCTCTTTTCAACATTACTGCACTATTATTAGTATTTACCAAAAATTGCCGATCGGTTTCGATTTTTCCAAAACACTTGTCTCTTTTTACTCTTGAAAAAGAGACACGTGTTGCCTCGCGACTTTAAACTGGTCGAGTAGTATTTGAAAGCAGTCCCAAAACTAAAGTATTTAGAGTATAAAAACTCAAATGTTTCTTTATTTTATAAAAAAATAAAAATAAAACAAAGTGTTTCTTTTAAATAGTTTAAATGACTACGCTATGTTTTTAACTATATGTAAAAAAGAACTTGTTTTAGCTTTTCTCTAGTTGAGGCAAATTACAGAATCCATTATTAATGAAGTTAAATATATTTTTACCTAATGTGTGAGCTACAAATAAGTGCATAAATACGCCGCATGGTAATGAAAAAACAGTCGTTTCCTGAATGTCAGTATCGATAGATATCTATCGAGATATTTTAAGCAACTGATTCCAGAGCAGATTACTCATCGTAGACCGTAAAAATTTCGCAATCTAAACTCATAATGTCTCATTATTTTAATGATTTATTTATTTATTTAACCACTCAATAGGCCAGGAAACCCAATAACAGAGGAACACAACAACATACATCATACACACCAAAGCCTGAGAAAAATCACATTTAATTTTTGTGTTTTCACCGGGAATCGAAACCGAAACCTGCAAATCTTGAGTCCAGCGTCTTAGCCTGTACGGCGAAATGCCCCTAAAATTATTTCGACAGGGTAACAACAAAATGATACATTAATAAATTAAACAAAATAAGTAAAGTTTGCTAGGAAAGATATCCGAGTATTTCAAAAGTTTCAAAAAAATTTTTAAAGGTGTATTTTTCCCTGAAAAATGCTTTAAATATAAATAAAAAGTATTAATTTTATCCAAGTTTAATATTCGTATATTAATGATTTACATGGATTTCTGCATACGAGATCCTTAACTAACCAATAAGTTTGCAAAGAAAATTTATGAAAGAGCTGACTAAAATAACTCTGTTTGCTTTAAGATTCAGCTTACTCTTTCAATATTGCCAAACTTTCCACGCTCCGTGCATGTTCCACATCTTACAACTTTGCATCTTGAAAACTAAACTTGTAATATTTTGAATTACAATCGTGTTATTAAAATATTTCTGAAACGTCGTTCTTCCTCATTAGAGATAAATTCGTTCGAAACTTGTGCACTTTCTTTCATAACTTATTCGTATAAATTTGAATATTGCGTAGTTTTCAATTATTTTATTTCAATTATGATTGAATAAAACGATGTTATGTGTTACTATTAATTGGTTTATTCTATAAAAATAGAATTTACCTACACTACCTGGTTTCCACTTAGCAAGCAATTAATTATCATACTTTTTTTGTATTCCTTCTGAGTATTCTACCATAACCACTGTCCCAAGATGTGTTTTTTCTATTTTTTTATTTTTATATATCAATATTTATGTTGCCCTTGTGTCTAGATTCTTAAGTATTGCAATTTAATTTTTCTGTATTTTTCTGTAAAACATCTGTATTCTAATTTAGTGTCTTTACACCAGTCGATGGGAGAACGTTACTCCCGAAACCAGGTAGTGTACGTAGGTAAAATCTATTTTTATAGAATAAACCGATTAATAGTAACACATAACATCGTTTTATTTAATCAAATTCATTATGAAGTATTACAAAGTGAATGCCGAATCAATCAACAAAATATTTTATTTCAGTTCTCCATAGCATAGTGGTAGTGCATTTGGCTACCGTTCATGAGGTCGCAGGGTCCAATCCCGTAGGGGGTCAACATGAAATATGTATATACATGCGATATTCATATTAATATATCATATGTTATACCTTGGACTGAAGCGTAAGACTGATCATCCTACCTTAACGTAATAAAATGATGAAGGGACACTGCACTTGATGTACCAATGCAGTGCCTTATGCAAAGTTTAAAATCAGATGTAAATAAATATTTCATGTTGGGATTGGACCCCGGGTCCTCATGCACGGTAGTCAAATGCGCTACCACCAATTATGCTTGACATAGGAAAGAAATAGAAAAACACATTTGATGAGCTGAAACTGTGTATTTTGGTTCATTTTTGATGAATTAAGACTTGTGCTGTATTGTATTCTTGGTGACTAAACGCCATAATAACAAAACGTCAATAAGTATTCTTAAATGTGGAGGCCATCGACTGACGCAGGACACATGTAAACATACAAAGGTACAAGTCCTGACTGACACACTGATCCATGTTGATTCCCCCAAGAAATAATCGCCGGTGATAAGATCAGGAGCGCAGAACATGTTGGCGGATAGCAATTAATGCTTCTGAGAAATTGATCTCGCATGACGATACATGTGCCAACAATCCTTTACCATCAATCCATTACTACCTGTCAATGCAAATACTTGATGGCCGGCAGATTCAATCAGACTGGAGAACAAAATGTAGCGTTTTATTCCGATCACCCCGTATAAAGAGTATAATGCACGAAACCGGATCAGCGCTGTATACCTTTTATTGGGTATTTGAAATTAAGTTTTTTCTGCATTACTAGTTTTTGTAACAAGATTATTTAATCACATAACGAGGCTATCAAGACGTTCGAACAAGAATTTTCTAAAAGGGGCGTTTCCATAAAAATTTTCTTAAATATATACACTTCCTGGGGTTAATTTCATAACACCACTTAATATCAAATTCCACCGTCTAAACACTCCAGTACTTAGGCCAATACACGAAACGTGTTACGTATATGTCTAGTGATGACGTGGATGCCTATTGATGACGTTGTGAGTGACGTAGTGGGTAACTAGACACCTAGACACTAAGTATGGAATGTCACTTCTCTGAAATTCTCGTTCGAAGAACAAGACATTTAGCTTATCTGTATGTTATATACATATAAATATGAATATAATACATAGTTTTAACGATTGTTTGGTAGTTTTGACTTTGTATTAATTAAATATAATATTTATGCCTAGTATTTATTCGACCAAAAAATAATTTAAATGAAAAAAAAATCTACAAGCAACCTGTCACCATTTTTACACAAGTCGGATTCTCGTCCCGCAGTTCTGACGTATACTGTAAACATACTATCGGATATTTTTAGTTTATTAATGAAACAATATTTGAAAGTTTATATTGGAACATATTTAAATTTGTAAATATTATTTTCAATAAAATCTTGTAGAATTACAAAATTAAATCGCTATGCCATCAGACTACCATCTTCTAATATATTAATAGCACTACTTGGAAATAAAAAAAAATAACTACATAATATTTTAATTTTCTTTGATGGCGGTTTTTTTTTTTTTTATTCAATTCTGTACTAGTTGCTATATAAATTATTATTATATATTGTTCTCTCTCTACTATCAAAAGTTTTATATAAATTTTTGTAGCTTTGCAAAGTAAGTAAAAGGTGGCGCTTTAATGTAGTTACTGTAATGTCTCTTATTAATGTTAAAATATAAGAGAAAAGGACAGTAGCCTATTGACCAATATTTCCCTTATCCAACTTAATTCTAAGGTTTCAAGTTGCATTGTTTTAGAACAACTCCTAAAAGATAAGACTATGATCCTACAGACTAAGAAAAGCCCAGAACAGCCTATGTTAAACTTTTAATTAGATTCCTCAAAAGAGGAAAACTTACTTCGTGCAAAATTAATATCCCCTACCGGTTATATTTTGTTTAGACGCCTACTTGTTTAATTATTTAATTATGATATATTACTGCTCAACACTCGGAAACTTTACTTACGCTGTTTTGCCCGGAGAGGGAAAACAATATAAAGCGAGTCATACCCAGTTCACTTTTGTTAATTATTCTTAAGAATTTCTTAAGAGATTAAATATGGGTTCAAGAAGGGATGACTAATTGACTGGAAAGGAATTTACTTGTTTATCAAGAACAAAAAGGCATGAGATTCCAAAATTAGCCAAAAATGTATCTACAGGATTATTTTTTTAAATAAAAATAAGTATTTGCTCTTTTCAGGAGTTACTTAAATATAAATACAGTATAAACTACTACTACTACTACTACTACTTTTCCCTTATCCGAACCCAACGGTGCATAGGGCATTGCATCGGTACTGTAGGAAAAGAAAGATAATAATCACAAGCCGCGTAGGCTTTATTGAAAATAGTATTTTACAAATTGCAAAAAAATATGTGCCAACAAATCCGGAAAGTCATTTCTAGAAGCTTCGTGGCGGTCAACAAATCCGGAAAGTCATTTCTAGAAGCTTCGTGGCGGTCAACAAATCCGGAAAGTCATTTCTAGAAGCTTCGTGGCGGTCAACAAATTCGGAAAGTCGTTTCTAGAAGCTTCGTGGCGGTCAACAGATCCGGAAAGTCATTTCTAGAAGCTTCGTGGCGGTCAACAAATCCGGAAAGTCATTTCTAGAAGCTTCGTGGCGGTTAACAAATCCGGAAAGTCATTTCGATGACTTCCTATGGAGCCGTAAGCGTGAATAATTTGTACAAGAAAAATTAAAATAATAAATAAAAAGAAGGGTTTAATTCTTAAATATACCACTTTGAGAGTTTTTCCACTGAATAAAGCAATGTGATAAATTTCATTTTTCTGACACGTATTCTCTCCCCTGTCTTGAGTAAAATTGAACGAAAAGCTTTTCACTAAAGTGTCAGGGTAAAAAGGGACGAACAAAGAAAACTTTTAATTGTGTTCGTTCTAAAGTACCCTATTTATTAAGCGAGTCTGGGAACTTTTATAGCGTTTTTAGGCGAATCACCTTAATTGACTTTATGGGGCATTGGACCCTTTTGATTAGATTTTTAAACTGCGCACATAAGCTGCTTTGACCAGATTATGTATTCTGGCCCTTATCAAGTAATGAGGTCATAAATAAAAATGGACGATAAAAGTTTAAAAAGATTACTTGCGAATAAGAATATCTTAAGGAAAATCAACTGTAATCGACATTTCAAATGAAAATTATATTTTATATGTTGACTAAGTTGATGATATGACCAAATATGTAAAAAATAAAAATAAAAACCCATAAAGGGGGTTTATCCTGGATTATTATCATACTTAAAATAATACAATAGATTCACTTGATAGATCTGCTGTTGAATTGTAAAAAATACTGTTAAAGTGATTTTTCACCTATTTTTTAAATGTGGACAGGAAAAATCAATAGTTACAGTGGTAGAATGCTGATAGTGAAAAAAAAAAAAATTATACGAGTTGAAAATTTTGGACCTCCTCTGGACAAAAATAAATCCGATGATAATAAACAAAATTAAGACCCCATTTCAATCTCCGATCAGGTAAAGATCAACGAAATTATTTATCGACCAATTTCGGAACAAGCATCGTTAGGTTTCGATAATTTAGGTTGGATAAAGTCAAGTTTAGACAGGGATTATCATTTACCCAGGTTAGTCAATCTTATTTAAAAAGTTTTTCACAAAAATTTAGAAAGGTTTTTAATCAGTTAACAAGTTCACAAATTAAAAATCGGTCATGACAAATTTTTTTTTATCCAGAAAGCTCGCTTGAGCGTTAATTAACTAAATAAAAAAGTACTTCTTACATAAGCGTATACATTTTTGAAAATATTTTTAATGTTTGTGATCTCTGGGAGACAAATTCGGAGCCTCCTTGATCCGAGTCCAGTTTCTTAGCCATTGAGTACACCATAGAACTGTCACATTGAAAATAAATGAAAAAATTGTAGCGAAGAAATAATATAATTTATGTATTTTTTATTGGTAGTTGTATTTAAAAAAACGTCCAAATAGTGGTGTAGTGGTTAGCGCGTTGCATGAGCTCGTGGGTTCGATTCCCATAGGGTTAATATGTAAGATTTTTGTTAGTATGATTTTCAGAAAAAAAATATAATGTGATTACTTGGATAGAAACTGAAGCGTAAGACTGATCATCCTTCATCAAACAAATAATTTACTGCAATTGACTTAGTTTACCAATGTAGGGCCTTAAGCACCACCATTGTGTCCATATAAAGGAATGTTGAAATAGTTGTTGATGGATAAAAAAAATTTTGGGATTTATTATAATTGATTATTCAATTAACGTTTGATTGCTTTGCTTAAATGATTTTAAAAAATTGCTGAATTTTTAATTTATTTTTAAAGCAATGAAGTCGCTTGTCTAAACTCAGCTTTATAGCCAAATCGCAGGATCCAGGGTTATCGAGCTCCATTTTTCGTGATTGGGTCGGCCTTTGCGGTGGGCATTAAGGATATATAAAAATAAGCAATAAAAAAACAAAAAATTGGCCCGAGGTGCCTACTCGGTTGAACGCTTTCAGTTTCCGTTCGGATAAAGAATGATATGATATTATATAGTACCTGCATTTGAGAGCAGATTTTATCTCGATCAGATTTCAATGAAGACGATATCTTTGTCGTGAGAACTTATCTAAGTCGTTAAAAAAAGAATTGTATTAAATGCAAAATTTTATTTTTATGAGTGCGATTGCACTTTTTTATTTTTTTGTATAGATTTTGATTGGAAATTTTAACTATTGAATATTCACAAGTATAGAGGTATTTAAATTGTTTTTATGTATTCTAATGTACTCATACTAACATATTCGTACATTGTGCCAAACAAAAAATGATAAATAATGGTATATTTTTTTTTATTTATAAAAATAACATTACACAGAAAAAAAAAAAAATTCTTTTCTTTTTCAATCCAATGCTCCCTAGGAGTTTTTACAAAAAACTCATTTAGGGACAAATAAAAAACACATATTCATTTTATTCTAATACGCACTGACATCGCTTACATCACAAAATAAACACAACATATACAAAAAACAGAATCAATCCAATGAAAAACATAAAACCTTAAGAAACAATAAAGTTAATTATTACAGTAACAGCAAAACCATATATTATATCAATGCAAGTAGAAAAGGTGTCATTCAAAATACTTATTAAAATAATATTTCTTCAAATCAGAGGTCCTGTTTCGATAGTTAGATTCAGGGATCTTAAACATGTCAGGTAACAAATTAAATTCGGAAATTCGGATATGTACATTGTATTTTGGATTCATGTTTTTTTGCTGCACTATTATTTGCCCTGATTATGGGCATTATCTTAGAGTAATGACGCGCAGGCTATAGAGGGGCCCTAATGGTCATAAACCATTCTATGATTGACAAACACGAAGTTGGCTATAGTTTGCAGCAAAACAAATGCCAATGTTTTACAAATGCCTAATGCGGCCTTCGCATATCGACGGTAATCAACTGTCACTATCAACAGTAAACATACTTTAATTTACAAATTGATCACCTAAATTAAGAAAAACTGGTAAATAATGTAAATATGTTGATAAAAGGAAAGTTTTTATACAAATAATACCATGTTAGGACAATATATGCCAAAATCAATGTAAATCAAAATAATTATTTATCGAAATCAATTACCCGTGAAATGTGACTCCTTTAACACCTTTGACACTCTTACTGCTACAACCAAGCATACTACAATTCACCATTGCCGTTTTTGATGATTAAAATCAGGAAGAGTCCTCGTTATTTACTTGCAAAGCGACGAAAGTGACAGTTACGCGTCTGTTGTCAAACAAATAATAATGGCCGCCAGCAGAGTGAAATTGTCGCTAACCAAAAATTTGCAACGCTTCCGCTCTATGGGAAACGGCGAAAGGGCCTCTCTATAGCCTGCGCGTCATTACTCTAAGGGCATTATATTATTAACAATATAAAGGCCTTGTATTGATGTAATGTACAAGGCCATTATATTGTTTTTATATTGGTATGGCTTCTAATTTGCTTTTGCTTAGTGCAGAAAATACCCAGAAAACATAATATTCTTATGTGGACCAAAAAGAACTTCTCATGGAGAAGGCGGACTATTTTATAGACGTCAATAATCAAAAGTTTTCCGTACATAAGTGCTATTTGGATATATAAAGAATATTTATTGGAATAGTATTCTTAAAAACGTTTTTCGAATAAGTATTGAATTAATAAAAGTAAAAAATAAAAAATGTAAGTAAAGAGAGTCCGCCTCGTAGCACAGTGGTAGCGCATTTGGCATATTTATTTTATCTGCCGTGGACTGGTACTGAAGCGGAAGACTGATCATCCTATCTTCATGTAATAAAATTATCAAGATACACTGCACTCAGTGTACCAATGCAGTGCCCTACGCACCATTGGGTGCGGATAAGGGAAAGTAGTAGTAGTAGTAGAAAGTAAAGCAAAGATAAAACGCAACGTCTTGGAAATCGAAAACAAAATACCACCGCTGCGCTGTCGGTTCATTCATTATCTATCAAAATCTGGTCCAATGGATATCAAACAAAAAATTCGATTGAATTAAAATCCTCATTTATTTCAATGCTTATCAAAATATATGAAAATAGAGATTTTGTATGTTTAAAAAATTATTACATTTGTCAAAAGGCTTATGTTTGGGAATTCATTTCAAGAGCTGAGTAGCTTTTATACCAGCTAAGATAATTGGTAAATTACTGCCTCTTATTTTGAAACCAACCCTGTGGTAAATACTTTGAAGGCAGTTCTTGCAGCACGAAAGCAAGTCTCACGTGAGCTGTTATTTTCACTGTCCTAAATTGAGATATACGAATTTTTAATAATTTAGTAATGATCAACCTAACGCCGTGTAAAATCACTACAGACTGATTGTCATTTGATACAATTCATTATTTGATAAGGGTAGACGTCATCGGATTAAGTTGAATACCTTAATGCCCTGACATGTCATGCATTTGTCCATCACTTTAATATGCGTTTAGTATCTCTTATGAGACTAATAATTCTGGTCAAAAATAGTAAATAAAAATACTTATAGAACGGTATTTTTTTGGCTGATGCAGTTAAATATTTGTAATTAATATTTTTTGCTTTATAAGTGATTTAATATTTACGCTAAAATTTAAATTAATGAGGTCCTTGCTTATACCCACATTAATAAAATAATAAGTACCTGATAATATTATATTATTGTTGACTTATACATTATTTATTTTCAATATGGATTGTAGGTACTTATTGTTTTGAATGTCAGGTGGTTTTTCTTAAAGTTCAACAATGAGGTAAAATAATAAGCTTTGTTTCTATTTAAATGTGCACTTATTAATTTCACATAAATATCCACGCTCTTTTTCTTGTTTTTTTTTAAATATCCATCGTTATCATCAATATATTGCTCCTTACTTAACAAATTATCAACATTCGCTGCACTTTGAGTACCAATGCAGTGCCCTATGCACTATTAGGTGCGGACAAAGGAAAATAGTAGTAGCATCATCATTATTAAATTTTTTTAACTCCTTACTTAAAGCAAAGTTTTGACGTAAACTGGCGAATATATGTATGACGGCATATTTTTGTAAACCTCTATGTATTTTTCAAACTAAATATCAGTTTTCTCTTCGAACTAAATTCGTTTATTTTGTAAAAAAATGTTGGTTGCAAGCTATTGCTTAAAAGAAATAAGCCCGTCCTTGTAAAATAATGCTATGTAATTGTACATCATGAAGTTTAAATAAATAATGTCCTAACTACATACCCACCCGTAATTCTTACAAAATTATAAAATAATTATTATTTAACTAAAAAAGTAACAACTTCCTTTCAATACTCCATTACATTCACTGCTTATGGCATAAATTACCTTGCATAATTTCTCCATCACATAACACATATAACATCAATTTACATAATATTGAAGTTGATAAATTATTCAATATTGATTATCCTTTCCTCCGAATTAATCATAAATGCTTGAAATATAATGCAATCGAGTTGTATGAATATTTATGAATTCGATTGATTACGAAACGAAATTATTCATTACGAATTTATGTGCGATAATTGAATTCAGAGATTTAAATAAAATATTTGATTATTCAAATCGAAGCCTTGATTAATTGGAAATCTTTTAAGTCTAAGATAGGGAAGTATTTTTAATTTAGTGTGTCTAAGAACATCTTTTAAAAAACTTATAACCCAATAGCGTCTGCTGTCCCATTTTTTGTTAATTAAAAATCAAATTAACAAAAATATTTTGACATTGCTACTACTACTACTGCATTCCCTTATCCGCACCTAATGGTGCATAGGGCACATAATTGAAACAAGTGTTGTGAATCTTGATCATTTTTTTTACATGAAGTTAAGATGATCAGTCTTACGCTTCAGTTCTAGTACAGGGTATCACATGTGAAACATTAATATGAAAATCACTTGTAAATTTATTTTGACCCCTTACGGGAATCGAACCCGTGACCTCGTGCATGGTAGCATAATGCGCTAACCACTACACTGCGAGGCGGACATACCTAACATAAATATTTAACATTTGTTCTTTACCTAGGTAAAACATTGAGTAACTAAAATATTTTACTTTTTTTTGTTTGCTCTTCATATAATAAGTTTCTTAATAAAAATAGCACTTACTCCTAAAGCAAAAAAATATTTTTATTTTATTTTGTATTTTATTTGAAAACCGAACAGAAAACAGAGAACCATAACATATAAGTATACCTACATCACGTCGATTAAAAAAAAGCTCCAACAACAGGTTTTCGCAGAATGTTCTGAAACAATAACAAAAACAGCTATAAATACAATTTTTAATCTGCCCTTTAGCTAAGAATTATGAGACTACTTTTCTTCAATGGTGCATAGGGCACTGCATCGTTACACCAAGTGCAGGTGTACCTATTTTTTTTTTCATAATATTACATGAAAGTAAGATAACGTACTAACTAAACGACCAATCGTCGCACACTGATATAATTTTTGTTACTAACCCTTAATCCAAGACACATTCAGCACACACGTGGGGTCAACCTGTAATTTGATTGAGTTTTTTCCCCACTGAGGTAAACTATTCTATTTTCTCTGTGGCAATCCAAAGCTTAGTAAAACTAATACATATTAGGAATTTTATCACGTGACGTCATAAACATGACATAAACGCGAGATATTTCACAGATAACAGATTCCCTGTCCATGGTGTTTGCAAGGAAACGTCCAAGGCTTCCCTTCAAATAAAAGTACCAGACAAACCCTTGCTGTGGTGCCCCAAATCCCAAGACATGATTATTTGACTGGTGCTAGAGCCGCCCTAATAAGTAAAATATTCATGACCACATCTGCGGCCTTAAATATTGAAGATTTCATCCCCTAGGGACATTATTCTTCTTTTCCTACTTACTTACACCGAAATCTAAACAGATTAAGCCTAGGGCCAACTGATATGGAAGGCTTTTTAAGGAATCATCCCCTGGTGCTTAATATAATATTATATACAAATATAATGATATTATTGCAATGGTTTTTGAGATTTAATTTAGGGGTGAATAGTGTCGATTTTTCGCTATTTAGTTTAATATTTATAAAAAGTTGGTTGGAAGATATTGCTTAAAAGCCATAAATCCGCCCTTGTACACTTGCTATGTAATTTTTAACGAAATTTTAAATAAATAAATAAAAGTGTTGTCAATTTTTTTTTGTTGTATTCCGTCCTTATTCTTCGAGTCGGTCTAATGTTTGGATTATTTTAATTATTTATTTTTATTTTTATTTGTTTATGGACAGCTAACAGACTGGCACTTATTCTTAATATATACAATATAAATTCCTAATAATGGCATCCAATTGTATTATAGGCAATCTCTTAATTACTATCTAAAAATATAAAAAAATACCTATTTACCTAATTGAAGACATTTTCACAAAAGCGTCTATTAAAAATAATAAAAAACGTCTAATAA
This sequence comes from Micrasema minimum, assembly GCA_022494985.1. Lineage (NCBI taxonomy): Eukaryota > Metazoa > Arthropoda > Insecta > Trichoptera > Brachycentridae > Micrasema > Micrasema minimum. The sequence continues at coordinate 23,336 of JAGVSP010001149.1, forward strand.
TAAAAACGGGTAATATCCCAGAATGAGTCGTGTAATTCATGTATATAAATCTTTTGTTTGAACTAATAAATAAATATTTAAAAATAGTTTTCATTTCAAAATACACTCACAAAGTAAAAATGCAGTGGTTCTAGTGCAGTGGTTCCCTTTGGTGTTAACTTATTACCATGAAAAAAAAAAAGTAACACCGTAAAAACAAATCAGTAAAATAGTTTAGTTGCTGCTATACTATTTTAATTAAAATATTTATTTGTTTACACATAAAATAAAATTAAACTATTTGAGTATGGTGACATGATTAATACATTCTGAAAACAAGCTTTGGTATAAATGCTTTAATTATTCATCTAAATTTAAGCTATTAAAACAACTAAAACAATTTATTTTCTAATCTAATCAGTTCTGATCTAAAGTGCAAAGTTGTTTTAGTGGATTTAAATTACCAAGTAAAATATATTTGAAAATAAAAGCGTGTGACATTTTAATATAATATCTAGATATATTACAGTTTTTCACATTAAAATATTTCAACTATGAAGCGTAAGACTAATCATCTTGCCTTCATGGAACCAATGATCAAGATTCGCTGCACTTGTGTATCAATGCAATGCCCAATGCACCATTGGGTACGGATAAGGGATAGACCCTTATCTTATCGATTTTTTGAACAACCTTGAAAACACATTAAATTAATACATTTTTTAAAAGGCCAACACACAAAGAAATATCTTCCAATTTAGCCCTGCAAACATGATACTTGAATATTTAATGTAATAACGTTATCTCCCGCGGAATTCCGCCTCCCTCCGCCCCTGTCCCCTTCCCACAACCCACCCTTCCCGGTCTGATCTCCCCCGGGACGACATTTTTTCGATCTTGTATAGTAATAATAAAATACATCCTCCCGGTCCAGCCCTGAATACAAATATGAAGAAATCTTCCCTTTCTGTCGTCGGTTGTACTACCTACTTTCAAAGAATATGTTAATCATTATATTATTTATTTAAAACTTTAGGCACAAATACTACTAAGGGCTAGTATTAGTAGTAGTAAAAAAGGTTATTATTACTACTACTACTACTCTCCCCTATCTGCATCCAATGGTGCATAGGGCACTGCGTTGGTACACCAAGTGCAGTATATCTTGATTATTTTATTACATGAAGGTAGGATGATCTGTCTTACACTTCAGCGCCTGTCCAATATCAAACATGAAATAAAAATATGAAAATCACAAGTTCAAGTTTATGGTTATTACTCGTTGTATTTATAATTTATATCATTCGTGACAAATTCAGAAATTTTTGGATAAAAGAGGTTTCTTAAAATTTATAGATGTTAGGGCCTTCAAAATGCTATTCAATTTTTAATTCTAGGTTATTATTTAATGCTTCCGTGTTGTCCCAGTGATTCCAAAGTCCGACTGCGACACGGTACAAACTACTCACGCTTACACACAAAAATATAATATTCACCCATCAGTCCATAGATACAGTTTTTGTGCCAAAAATACAGCACAATTGCCCAGAAAATCATTATCAGAACCCGCATAAGACCATTTTATTGAACAAATAAATCTTTAGCTAACAAACCTATTGTTATTTTTATATTATGTATAGCGATATTGATAGCTTACACCTATGATATTGTACGTAAGAATTTTTTTTTTACATACCCTATGATTTTTATCACTTTCAAAAATTATAATAAGCATTTTCAATACAAAAGATGACGTCAATACAGCAGTGTAATACGGAAATAAACTATTTTACACATTATAAAAAATTGGTTTCCATAAAAACCTTACAGAAATAGCAAAGTGAAAATTTGTAACTGTTTCCAAAAGGGAACCATCCCGAACTTTATAGTTTGTGGCACTTCAACAGATACCAAAATAATGGATCTCTATCGATAGATGTAAAGAAAAAGTTCACCCTTAGGGATCTCCCTAGTTTTTGGAATATCGTAGCTCCATCTCTCCATGGAATTCCGAAGCTTTGCATTGAATAAATTTACAATTCTAATGTCATATTTCACAGCAGCATCCCGGGACCCGTGTCTTTCTGAATAATTGACTCATTTGAATTAAATTTTGTATTTCCTTTTTGCAACCGAAATGCCAGGAGACCAAGTTGAAGATGTACCAATTAAAAAAGTCTCGGGATGTCTAGTTCTTTGATGTCGAATATCGATTAACATGCTAAACGTGCATCAGAAAATGTTCCCAGACACGGGAAATATTTTAATTTTTCGTTCCTTTGATTTTCGCGTTGGAAGACAAATTAGCGTGAATTTTTATTTCCAAAATTCCTGGATGCGGACATAATAGCCAATTAGGATGACCTATTTACACCAGACTCTTTTTGATGTAACTGATGTACGTTGTAAAATAGCATAGACATTCAAAATGAACCCTACAAAACAAAATTAATTATTATCAAGGTACGCTTCATTTCAACTACCAATGCATTGCCCTGTGCACCAGTAAGTGGGAGTCATATTCCCCTGTGTCTTTTCCTATATTTTTTAAATACAAAAAGAAACACGTAAGTTCTTGGGTACAAGTTTTTATTTAATATTTCAATTTTGGGTCCGTTTTCAAATAGTCGGAAATAACAATGCTAGAAAACATTAAAGTTGTGCTAAAGATTATAATCTGGAATCCTCGAATCCACCACTAGACCACAACACGGTTTAAATTACTCTTTAGTTTTAAGAAAAATGATTGCAGCTGATAATTAATTATAACTAACTTACTAACCATCACGCCATTTCCCCGTAGGAGTAGGTAGATACGATAAAACGCAATACCACTCTGTCCTGACACATTTTCTTTGCTTCCCCTTCATTCATACATATTTTCAAGCACACACGCCGATTATTACGACTTTTCACTTGATTATGCCTGAATTTCTATATGTTTTTTTATTATTAGGTCTAAGTAAGGTTAATAAAAGATAATTATGATCTAAACTCTAGAAAGTACCAAAAAGTCATTAAAAAAATTACACTGCATTTGATGTACCAATTCGTTTATTTAAAAAATATCGTATTTTTATATTAAATCAATGCCTTAAATAGTTACAGAAGGCAAGGATGAGATAAACATTATAGACAAATTCAAGAAAAGGCTTAAGATAAGTTCGGTCATGTGAAGTGAATGAATGACGAAAGAACAGTGAAAGAAGTAATAATGCGGTGCGTCTGGGTGTAAAAGTCGAGGGAGGCCAAAAAAATACATGGCACGATCAAATACAAGAACTTGAAAGTGGACATTAAAAAAATAGGAATAATCAGCGTGAGATCAGCGTACATGAGAAGAGTTACATAATATAAATAATATTAGGTCCTTACATATGAAATTGGCGTTTTGCAGTACTGGCAACTTTGATCTCAAATATCTTCTCTTTGGTTAGGAATACCAAATTCAAATTTATACAGCTATTTACTCAAGTATTTGTGTTTTGAAAATTATAATTCATTTGTTTTTTCCTCAATTGTTTTTTTCTTTGCGTCACTCAGTTTACAAAATGGAAAACTTGAAATATCGCGTTATTTACGAGTACGAGTTCCACCGTGGCACCAGTGCTGCAGAAACGGCTCGAAGGATTAATGATGTGTATGGCGACGGTGCCGCAAAAGAAAACACATAACTTCTTGTAAGGGAAAAAATTCAACTCCGATGGGGCAGTCCAAACCGACTTCAAAGATTTTATTGATTCCCGTCCGAATGGTTTCTTTTAGTAAAGAGATCGATAAACTACCTATGAGATGGCAAAAGTGCATAGATAGCAATGGTACATACTTTGATTAAATAAATATATTATATTTTTTAAAAATCAACTTTATGTTCCTCCCATACAAAACGCCAATTTCATATGTAAGGACCTAATATTATGCCAGGCCAGAATGGTTTGATGTTCTACCTGCCTACCTATTTGAAAAAATGACGTGATGGCTTTTTATTTAGGTAGGTAAAGCAGCACTTAACAAATCTCAAAGTATTTTATGTTCACGTCTACTATTATATTATCAATAGTTTGACGTAATATAATGAATTTACGTAGTTAGAGTGCTTTCCAATATAAAGGGGAAAACTTACATTTGAAGAGAATCTAATCTGATGCACTGCGCTTACATACATTATATTATCACTGGGAAGTTGACTAATTTCACCCCCATTAACCACTTTCCAACATCTTGGAAAGCTTTCTCCAGAGTGGCGCTGCCTTAAAAATGTTCCAACTTCGACCTAACTTCCCCATTAGTTCGGCAAAGTCGGGGGACAGCGTCTATTCGGGTAAATAACTTGGAAAACACGTATCTTGTACACCCACGTTTATTTATTTCTTTATTATTTTCGTTTACAAAATTAAAATGTAACAAATTTTGTTATATCTTTACGAAAATATTTTGGTAACTTGGATTTTTTTGTAAATGCCGTATTGACGTAAATATACAAACACACAACACATGTGTACCCATATAGTATGAAGTATCTTACTTCATACATAAATAAATATAAAGCATATAAATACTTTCTCTTATACAGGGTGTAACAAAACTCGATGTTCAACCCGAAAACTGGTGAATCTACATACATCGTATTTGGAGACGATTGTGTAATATGACTTTTTAATCTGAGCTAGAAAAAAAAAATCTGCTCACATACGTTTTCATAAGTATGGCATATTAAATAAAATTGCTCCAATTCTTATTAAAGCGCGTTTTTTAATTTTGTTTTCTGTATGGATAGTATTAATTTACAAAAAAAAACGAAAAAAAATCTTCGTGCTCAATTTTTTCGAAAACTAAGGGTCAAATAAAAAAAAACATCTACAAAATCGAATCCAAATATTATGTAAAATTCACTGGTTTTCCGCTTGTACATCGAGTTTTGTTACACCCTGTATAGGGCACTGAATTAGTAGACCAATTTCAATGTAACTTCATAATTTATTACATGAAGGCAAGATGATTAGATTTACGCTTTATAGCCGTCCAGGGCACACACATCATATTTTATATTTTGTACACGAACTATGACAAAATGAAAATTAACAATGAATAAAAAATGTTGTTCTACAAGTTTTTTTTAGTTCTATTATTTTTACGTTTAATGTCGAATGGGTGGAGAGAATGTAAGATTTGAATAAAAATGGATAATAAGTCTCTTTTTTAATATTATAGAAATATTAACTTTTAATAATAATGTATTGAAATTAATAAAAACTTTGTGTAAATCTTTTGTTTCTTTACCCAGTTTTACGTCATCATCTACTTTACAACTTTAGAAGAGATTCAATATATAAACCCCAAGGATATAACTAACCAATCAATACATCTGACAGATTCAATTGGTTCTAGAATAACTTCCTAAGTGAAGTCTTAACTCGACAGCAAATGAAAATGGAGAATTGATTTAAAGCTTAATCGAATTCTTTCCCAAATAAATCAGATTTAAAAGACCCTGCTATCAATTTAAGAATATGTGTATGAAGTCTAATTAAATGTGTATGTCTTGGGTTGAAGTGACTTTAAAAGTTTTTAAAACTAATATAACATCTTAAAGAAAAAATACAAAAAGTGTATTTTACATGGATCTACGAGTATGTTATTTAAAATAAATAACTTGCCTAATATTACATAGAATAAAAATAATGAGTTAATTTCTTCGAACAGTAATTTCAGAGAATTGACATTCCGTACTTGGAAAATACTACCTTGTCTGAGGTGTCTAGTTACCCACTACATCGCTCGCTACGTCATCAATAGGTATTGTGGCGGAAGGAATGACGTCACGCGGGCAACGCGAAACGAACGGACTGGAGCCGAGCGGCACCGAACACGCTCGGACAACATCGATAAAAATTTTGACCTTAAGCGTAACAAGACGTAGTTTTTTCTGAGCATTCCTTGCCGCCAAATTGTGGCAAACTAGATTCACTTTTCTTTTCCAACATTCATTTTTAATCGTAGTTTAATTAGTTAAGTTCATTGTTTTAGCTTCTAAATTTTGTGTAATAAATGTGTACTGTAAAACTGTAAGTACCTTTCATCTCTTTTTCTGGGCACCCACATAAAACCATAACCACCAGGGTAACAAATCCCGGTGGTCCACAGTATCTACGTCATCGAGTACTTTACGTTAAGGCCCCCTTACGGGGTCCCCCATACATTCATGTACGTCAGGGCAAAATTCCCTTCTACTTCATGGTTCATTGAATAAAAATGAAAAAAATATGACGTAATTATTAATTCTTTTTCTAGTGAATTATCGGACTAAATTTTTATTTAAATATTTCGTTGAATCACAATTAATTTAAAGAAACCCCCTGTTTTTAATAACATTTGATGCATAAAACAAAAATAGTACATATAAGATTTTAAAAAAAAATGTATTAAAGAATACGTATATATCTAGTGCATTATCTGATTAAAATTTGTAAAACATTAGTAGATTTTTGATTATATTAAATTCCGTGTTTTAACGAGCGCTCATCCGGGCGCTTACTACATTTTATAATTAACAAAGGGTGGACCTAGTAGCCCCTTAATCAAAGACAATATTACCTTTATGTTTATATGCCTGATTGATAAATATTTTATTAACAAAGATCAGCATCTGCAATACTCTAAAATCAGCTTATGTTTAAGAAATTTTTTGAGTGAAGAAAATTTGGACTGTCAGATTGAATCATCAGTAAGCGGAAAACTCCCAATATTGTTATACCGGGTAAAGTTTACCATGAAGGTGGCGGAAATCTTTATTAGACTAGTTAGTCACTTCCTGTCCAGAAGTGGACTAGATACATGAACAGAAAGAGGGAATAAAGCTCCAGGTTAATTAAGCTTTTACGTTTCCATTTATTAATTAGAACGGTGGTTAAACATCCTTTGCAGAGCTTTTTATTCCGTTAATTACATTTTCTTGTCATTTGATTCAGCTTTGAGTAGTACCTTTATTATGAATTAACCATCGTTTGTCACTTAGATACTCCACAATAAAAGAAGTACTAAAATAAAAAATATAAATAATTTTAACAAAGCCTGAGAAATTTCCATCTGCCACGACTGGACTGCTATTTTGAAGCACATATCGCTTTGGCATAATTGAAATAGGCATTTACAAATAATAATAATCATCATCATCATTCCATATCCGCTCCGTATGTGGAGCATATGAAATTTCCACAATCTACCTTCAAGGGAAGCGATCGGACGCCAGTTTCCGTGCATCCTCTCAAGTCAGGTCCACGTTCCGTAGCTGTCACGCAAACGGCGACGGATTGCCAAGTGGACAATATTAAAAATAAAAAAACTTTAAATATATACACTGCCTAATGAATAAATAAAAGGAGCTTTACACGCTAAAACACGTGATTAGATCCAGTACTTCTACTCTGTTTAAATACCACCAAGCATTCCCACGTTTATTAATCAGTAGGAATCAAATTTTTCTCTAAAAATTTTTTTTTACATTTGAGTGAAGTTTTGCTAGCAATATGTTTGAGTATCTTCAGACTACACAAATAGACTAAAATTTTAACATTTTCACAGGAAAAACCCAATTTTAGATCAAAGAATAAATCCGTGATAGCCATACAAAATCATACAAAAATCGTTATCAACTACTTTATAGCCAGCTTGTAGCGTTTATTAAAATGTAAAAACTTTACGATTTAAAAAGGATTGTCTAGAAACCAAAACTCTTCGTTTATTGTTTGTTCGAGAAAAACGAAAATCGAGGATTAAAAGATTGTTGGATTGGTAAGAAGATAGTTTCTATTTAAACGCCAAGATAACTTGTTCGTAAGCATATCCGTGGCGATTATAGAACCACAGGAAGAAACAATCCCCAGAACAGGGAGTTATGTACTAATACCGGATCCCGTCTTTATTAGCAAAGTTTACCACGGCAATGGGAAGGTATAACTTTTTCAGTTAGATCCCGGATTCCTTTCTTATTCCTCACAATCAGCCAAGTTCGGAGAGCCACTAACAATTGGTAGCCAAACTATTGTATTTTTTTTCGGGATCGGAACACGTTCCGGTTTGTCTATTCTAAAAAATAAATTGACTTAGCCGAAACAATCATGGGAACTTTTTGGCAATTTATTTTTTGGACAAACACTCCAGAACCGAGAACCTTACACTCATCAGCACTCAAAGAAAAACAACTTTACCGTGGTCTTGTTTGTTTAAAAAACAATTGAATGCTTTGAATTCCACACAAACAAAAAGTTTTGGATTGTTCTTTTTATCGCGTTTTGTTTTTAAACACGTCCCCACTTCTCTATGTATTTGTTAGACCAAACATTTGCTTTAGTTGTACAAAAAGGAATTTAATTTAAAAGTAGTGATTATTTTTCTTTTCACAAAGGAGAGTGCTTTTGGATTGTGATAATTCAATGTATCTAGTAAATAAGTATTTGAATCATCAAACAAGAATTCACTAGAAGGGGCGTTTCCATACAAATTTTCTATGTTGACAGGTAAAGGTCACAAAAACACAATTATAATATTGTAGTTTAGCAGAACCTTATAGACAATTTATTCTTGTTTATTAAAAGTCTTAGGTATATAAAAGTCGAGTAAATATATATGGTTTAGGGTTGCATCAAATGATTGCATGTTTTTTTGTATATGTGTACAACAGTGTTGCTATTTTACTAAGCATTTTTCGTGATTTCGTATTTTTATGAGAGCTTTATCCAGAGAAATACCTAAATATGCTGTTTTATACACAACGACACCTTACAGTCAATTATGGTACACAAGATATCCTTAGTTTTTTGTATAAGTGTATAAAACAAGACATAGAAAATTGCACTTAATGAGATTTTCCATATTCAATATTTACTATGTATTAATATTTTTCCAGGGATTATCGTTACTACAATAAATCGTTTTAAAAAAGCCATTATGTACTAAAACACCCGTTATTCGTTTTTTGCTGACCTAAAAATTTAATTTGATTGCTTTGTTGGCTAATTATTAATAGAAAATCGGGGATAATCGTCAATAATGTTTTCCGAGTTTTTATCTTTTATATTCTGACATTATCCCCCGAAGTTGAATTAATGCAACCTACTCCATTGGTTTCAAAACAAAACTCCAAAGCAATTCCAGTGGTACCTCCTCAAAATTGAATTTTTTAAATGGTTTCATATGCGCGATAAAAATTCCCGATCTTGATAGTAGACAATCTTTTTTTAAATGCAATAAAAAATATATATAAACCGTTAAACATTTTATTAATTCCAAAAACATATACAGTAACGTTACTTCTTCAGAATATAGCACGCAGTAAAAACAGATCACACTCTCCGAACGCTACTTTTTCCATATATTTTTTTATTAAACGCATTCAGTATTTTTTGTCGGGAAATCTCTGACGTAGACGCTTAACTTTGAAAATAAGCAAGATCTTAATCAAGCACTAAAAAATAGCTTAGAAAAATAGCGTTCTTAAAAAAATCTATACACCGTGTCCCACGATGAGACCGCAAAACTCCGGAGGGTGATTGTTCATGGTATTCTGAGAAAAGAATCCTTATAAAATTTTTTGATCCGGGCATTTCCAATAATTAATTTTAAAAAAGTATTCATAAAAAGCGACGAGTGTAATACTGGCTTCTGTTTGAAGTGCTAGCGGCGGCGGGGTGGCAGTGGGCGGGGAGAAGTGGGGGTCCGCTCTGGTACGCCTTGTACGGACATTCAAAATTCGAATCTCATATCAAAGTTAGTTTAAGTTTCAAAAATATGTGATTTCTTCGCGCTTATTGGTGCAGGTCACGTGGTGTGAGCCAGTTCAAAAATTGACGGTATTACACGCGTGAATTTTTAGTCATATTTTAATAATTTTTTTAAGAAATTAGAATTGAGTTTTTTGAAAAACTTTATTGAGATTTTTTTCTCAGAATATCATGAATAATCACCCTCTGGAGTTTCGCGGTCTCATCGTGGGACACGGTGTATTATCCGTTTCCAAAATGTTATTTGTGTAGATAGGTTTCTAATAAACTTCGTATTTTTTATAGTTACCTGTCAGTTTAATTTGAATATAATTCTGTTTCAAAAATTATTTGTGTTAGATATTATACGGCAAAAAAAAAAAAAACGCAATTTTAAAGCCATTATTTCACATTCGTTCTGTTTCACCCTTATTCACGGTAAAGCACATAAACAAATTATCCCTGAATTCTATTATCCTTAAGGATTCCACCTAATAGATTACAGGCATTCAGTATAGATCCTCTCAGACACTATCATTATTCTCAACGTTCGTAGAACGGTTCGTAAACGAAATAAATTTTGCATATATTTAAGAGCTTTTGCTTTTGCATAATAACTTGTCTTGAGTTTAGTAATAATACGTTGTGAAAAGAAAATTGTGAGCAAACACTACAAGAACGAAAGGATCTTAACAACTTTTGAATACATGCATTATAAATACTTACTGGAATTCTCAAAGCTTCTTGTAAGCTCCTATGAGTATGTAAGTACCTTAAATGTTGTAACTCAGATGCTCGTTTAAAGGCAATATTTCAATGCATTTTAAATTTTTGCATGCAGTTTGTCGCAGAAGCGGCTATTATGCGGGGTTAATACGATGCTTCATACAAAGCTTGGGTGTTTATGGTATTATTTCCTTCTGTTGGGCCTCTTGGCCTATTGACATAGTAAAATAAATGATAATCAATAAAAAGTAATAAATGCTGTTTTAAAAAGTCGGTATTCTGTTCTAACCAAATAAATATTTGACCTCCTGGCAGCCTTTAGCGTCCTGGACGTCCATTGTTGACAATCCGTCTGCAGTTTATGTTAGAATTACGGAATGTATACCCGACGGATGAACTAGCGGCCGATCATTTGGCTTGATGGCAGTTTGTGGAATCTATATGCTCCACATAGGAAGCAGGCATGGAATGATGATGATTAATAAATAAATGCAGTTATTGAATTCTACTACAAACTAATTAAACCAAGATACATTCTTGTACTTGGTGCATCAATTCAGTGCCCTACGCGCAGGTGCGGAAGAGGGAAGTAATAGTATTTTATAAGTATTAGTTCACATATTTCAACCAGCGCCAATGTTGGTGGAGGGGGTGGTTTCTAGAAATGTTCAACCGACAAATATCAGTATGATAAAAAGGAATAACTACTCACTTGGTCAAGCCCAACCCAACCTTTAGAGTGAATATAACTTTATACGTTTCTACACATGTCATATAAAATTCAGCCATTAAATTACTGGTAACATATCACTAAAATAATGTTTAAATTTGCATTCCGCCTTTTTCGTGTCTCATTTCCTCTTTGTGAAGTATGTTTAGTAATTTATTAAAATGAAAATAAAAAACAAGTTATTGTAGTGGAGTTTTATGGGTCGCAATTATTTATTCATCCTAATAACCTCTAGAAACCATATCGAGGGGGCGTGGTCACCGTTTGATGGATTTATAACAGTAATCAATAACACTAGGATACGGATAAATGCATACTTGTGTAAACGTTTCACAGATGCCGTTTTTTTACCCTGCATACGCCAACACAGAATAAGAGTGCTACATCTCCTCTACCACGACTTTTTTTGTACCAATTTAAACTTCAATTCGGACTCCGATACAACTCCGATAAAAAATATTAATGTATTTAAGAAATTTGAATTTAAACTAAAAAAAAAACACATTTATTTCAAACAACTATAATCACTATTTTTTGCTTACTTAATTGTTTATTTTGCATATCTAGTACCTAGATAAATTTTTTATTTTACCTTACTATGATTACTACTTATATTTATACTACTTATATTTTACCTTGTTGTAATACTTATATTTACTACTTACTATTATACCTTATACTACCTTTATTTACCTTACTATGATTACTACTTTTATTATGTATATTTTAGCGTAACCTCCCTCACCAAGCACAATAGCTTGTCTTTTTTATTGGTGAGGTATAGCGTTATGGTTATATTGTATAATTATTGTGATATTAAGCTTTGTAAATTTGATTCGATAATGTATTAAATAAATAAATAAAAAATAAATAAAAAAAATCTTCAGATTGCTGTATTTTCAATTTTCAGTTTTCACATAAAATATTTCATATTTGATACCGTGGACTGGCATTGAAGCGCAAGACCGATCATCTTGTCTTCAGGTGATAAAAAAATATGAAAATACACTCTACATGGTGCACCAATGCAGTAACATATTATGCACTATGTAAGTAGTAGTAGTTACAATATTATCCCATATGCAATTCGACTTTTTTTTTACTTTTTTCAATCCAAAATATTTTCGGAGTTGTATCATTCATTTTACAATCCGACAGATATGATAATATATTTGGATATAGACGGTTTGATTAATAGCTCATGATTCCACGCTAACCCTTTGTCAGTAAATCACCGGATTCTGAATTAGAAATTATGTGAATATTTAGATCTTGGAACGTTCCGAGATTATAACATTTTGGATCAAGGTCGTTTATAATAATTTTACGGCCTAATGCGTGGAATCCTAATTTTAAATGAGGTATATTTGATTGATTCGAGGGATGCTGTTAAACATATTCAGACAACACGTCATGGTGTAGTGGTAGGCATGTTTGGGGGTACCATCTATGGGTCCTAGATTCGATTTCCTAGTGTTGCGGATCGTTGCTAATATTAAATTAAATGCGATTGTACAGATTGTTTATTAAGAGTATTTGTAATTCCATATAGTATTTTTTTAAATTTGTCTAATCCCTGTTATCAAATAATCAAATAATAATAGACCTGTTAAGTTAACGTTATTTCAAAGAGAGCTGACAAAATTTTCTGTTCCATTTGTATTTTGCAGTAAAAAAAAAAACAACTATATTTATTTTCCACTATCTAATACATTTAAATCAAGTTGAGGTTGAGTCAATTGACTCAATCTTCCTATGACTAGGACATGACAGGGAACGTAAGAAAATATCCTATCTATGTAACACAAACATAATTGATTTTAATACTCCATCGCCGTATGTCTGCCATATATTGTAAAGCATCAAAAAATTCCTCCCCTATGTAAGAAATAATGCTGTTACGCTACCATCGACATCATTTAGTAGGTAATTTTATAACTTGCAAAAAATCTTTGTACAAACTAAGCCGCCTATAGTCCTACCAGGTATCAGGGAAGCAGCAGACAAAGTGGCTCAATAATGACTGCAAATGAATACAAGGTATTGTGTTTTGTAAGGAACATCCTCACACAGGTACAAGTATTGTGTGTGTAGGTATAGGTCAGGGCAACACGCACATAGTCGGTATTATTCATAGGATATTAATTTATTGTGGTGCTCAAACTGTGCCGAAAACTGTTGTTTAAAAAAAAAAGATAGAAAACTGTTGTAGTAAAGTGTAATTTAAAACTACGTACATAGGTTCTCGTATATTATTTAGGTATAGAATCGCTGACTTCGAATTCTAAATTTTTAACACTACATAAGTACTACTACTACTTACTACTTGGCTTAGCTTGAAGGCAGTTTGTGGAATCCATATGCTCTACGTAGGGAGCGGATATGGAATGATGATGATGATGATATTGACTGCTAAGTAGGGTAATATAAAGTTAAAATATGAATTTTCCACTTTACAAAAGTTGATCAACATTTACATTATATTTATGTAATTATGTTTTTATTGTATTTTCGTTAAAGAGAGAAAAAATAAAATTTCCACCAAAGTCCAAATATTCTAGAGTATTGTTATTATGTGCATAATATGTATTTGCTGATTGCAAGTGACCAAAATAAAAATTAACTTTTTTGTGTTTGAAAAATAAATTCATAAAGTTTAAGAAGCTCAATGCGTTGCACGCAATATGAATAAGTTGGTATCAAAATTTTTAAGTAAACTGAAGAGCAGTTTAACGGCAAAAAATATTGTGAATAAACGTTACCATCCCCAAACGTTATTATGTTCTTAAATTTTAAACTCCTCATTACATATGGCGCCGCAGGCTAAATTACAACGGGTCCAACAAAAACTGAAATTCTCCCTGTAATGACCAAAACTTCCAATCAAGTAAAACGGAAATACGTAAAAAGTAGATCTCAATCAAAACTGTGCTTTGAACCATTGTTTTATTTCAATTGCCTTTTTGGCGAGGGGTCCATATTTAAGCAGTCGCTGGTGCTGTTTTCATGTAGGGATAGGGTCTAATGTAATTCGCCTTAGGACAATTTAGATGTTTAGAAATTGTTCAGATGATTTAGCCCCAAAGCTATTACCGCTGTTGTATTTCAAAACTGAAAACTTTTGATTCAATTTCGTTTCTAATCGGAGGAAACAGATGCAACCAAGCCGAAGACAATGTATAAAGGGGTTTAAACTTATCTTTTAAATCTACAACCCTTATGTCAATAATATTTTTAAGGTACAAGAAGACTATAGGAACATTTACTGTCATATTTTTTATCATGCAAAAACTAATGCTTTAAAAATAGTTTTAATAAGAATTATGAATGCAATTATGTCAAAATGCTATCTTTTTTTACAAATACTAATACAACGTTAAGCAATTAGTCAAAATGAAATATTCATTTTCATGCGATTTTCCTAATAATATTTCATGTGTGATACCTTGGACTGGAACTGACGCGTATGACTGATCATCCTTTCATACTTTCCCTTACCCGCACCTAATGGTGCATAGGGCACTCATTGGTACACCGAGTGCAGTGTACTGATCATCTAACCTTCGTGTAATAAAATAATCAAGATGCACTGCATTTGGTATACCGATGCAGTGCCCTATGCACCAATGGGTGCGGAGTCAAGATGCTCTTCAGTCTTACGATTGTGGAATAAATAAGAGATTTTAACCAGCTACTCATAACATTTTGTTTTCATGATAATTCTATATTTTAATTCAAAGATAGCCAAAAAACAATGCCTTGAAAAGATACAATTCTAGCTCGTTTGGTAAAGACCTCTAAGGACAAAATTCTACGAACTTCAAGCAACGTGTTTATTTTTAATGTTTAAAATATTCATATTTTAATCACGTAAAGCCATCATCCAAAAGTTGAACGATAAGAATCATGCTCATTACAATTTTTTTTTTCAAGTTTGCATAAAAATAAACGACCGGGGTAAATACAAATATGTAAATTTGTATATAGGACATGCATGGTAATTTATTTGATTAAGAAAAGAGACTCATTTTACTGCAAATGTAAAATTGTAATACCATGTTTCTGTACACCTTGTGTGATTTTCTCATAAAAAATTTTTTATTTGTACCTGGACCGGCACTGTTTGTTGTTTGTACATTTTTATTAAGCTATAAAAAAATACATACAGCTAGTATAATACCTTTTTCTTTTAAAAATATTTCATTACTTTTAAACTACTTACTAGCTGAAGTGTAAGACTGATCATCTTGCTTCCATGTAACAAATTATTAAAATTCACTGCACTTGGTGTACCAATGCAGTGCCCTATGTACCATTGGGTGCGGATAAGTCCGATAATTTGATAGTATTATGTTAAATATAAGTTAAAGGATCGTTAAATAAATAAATAGGTAAAGATACGGACGAGGGACTAGTTATCCACCTTATCGAGTATAGGTTAACGTGTTGGACTATTATGCATAAGATTGCGGATTCGAATTTCGATTCATGGTCACAATACACGTAATTCAAAAACCTCTACATTCCAAAATTTCGATCCACAAAATTCGGTAAAAAATCCGTACTGAACATTTCTCGATCCCAATATAATAATCTACCCCGTGAAATAAAAATAAATAAAGCAATACATAGAAGAGCCTTAAAGATCTGTATTTAAATATGTTTTTCAATGATAGATATGATGTTTAGGATTAAGATTGAATGTGTTAATTTTGAATCGTCTTTCTTATTCGTCTTTTTGATTGTGCAATATGTAAATTAAAAATGTGAATAATACCGGTCCCAAAATGAGTTTTTATAACTCCTGGGAATATAATACATGTATGTTTTATAAGATTTTTTGAAGAAATAAAATAAAAATCCCGACGTGGCCAACATGAAAAACATTATTTATTTACTAGTGTTTTCTAATTAAAAAATAAATGATTAAGTAACAGTGGAACCAATTCAGTGCCCTACGCATCATTTAATACGAATTAGGGAAAGTAGTAGTACCTACTATGTACTAGATTGTTTACTTGAGTTGACTATTAAACTTAAATGTTCGACTTTTGAAATATATGTAGGTATCAATTTTCGTATGTTTACTATACACATACATATCGACGGTGGAAAGGAAAAAGTTACTAAGTTACATTTATATAATGTGCAAAGGAAAATGTTACCAAGCGAGACAATATTACCATGTCTCTTGGTATCATTTTCCCTTGCTCACACAATGTCGCTTGGCAACTCCTTAGAAAAGACGGGAAAGGGGTGATTTAATTGAAACATACAAGATAATGAACCGTCACTATAAGTGTAATAAATTGTGTGAAATCTTCAAACTGAAAAACAACGCACGACTTCGAGGCCACAACCTTAAGCTGGAGAAGACCCGGTTTAATCAGAACCCAAGAAAGCATTTCCTGAGCAACAGGGTGGTAGATAGCTGGAAAGGGCTACCGCAGGAGCTGGTCATTGCGAATAGTGTGAACGGGTTTAAGAATGGACTGGACAAGTTTTAAACCTAACTAACTGTCCGATTTAGGCTTATCAGCTTTAAGCTGCTCGCCTAATATTAAATAATAATAATTATAACAATAATAATTTTTAAATCTTGTCAGAGCCGAAGAACCTATTCTTCTAAATATTTATTTTAACACTGCCATAAAATAAAACAAATATAAAAAGTACAGCAAACACCACCAAAATTACTAAGATGCGTCTCTTATGATCTATGAATTTGAAGAAACTTTTTGGCGACAAAAATCAAGAAAAAAATTCAGTAACGAATAAATAAACACCCGTCTTTATTAGTAGGTAAATTGTACTATGTGGCTAATTAACTGTGACACAAATTAAAAAAACAATATTTAAAAAATGGTCGCGGTCGTCTAAAAGCGTTAGGTAAGCGTTAATCACAAGATGAGACCACGAAGTTCAAACATTTTATAGTCCTTTGTTATTATGAAAAAAGCCTGTCATTATGAGGCAATCAGGTAATAGTGTTGCCAGGTATAAAAACCCAATTATTTGTCCTCGTGGAATTAAGGTCGCCTAATAACATATCTAGAGACGGGCTTCTGTCCACCTGACAGCATCCAGATGCAGGGTTGCCACAAAAATAAAAAAAAAACATTTTAATATATTTTTTCAATTTTATATCTACCTGTCATTGATAGGGTTAAGTGGCACTTGATTGATTATAATAAAGCCGACTTAAAGATTTTGTATTAAATATAAAGTGGAAATGGCACGGCCTCTTCGATGCGAATTCTCTCTTATGATCCAATTATAAATAATAGGTACTTAGAATTTGTGAATTGTTAGTAGATTCTTACATAATTATACGCATGCGCCTATCGGAAGTGGC